>VYZT01029379.1:0-17833 GCA_013400735.1 Pomatostomus ruficeps | reverse complement strand
TTTTTTTTTTTTTTTACATGCTCCTCAACACCAAATCTCTTTAAACATGAACTATGTTTAATTTTTTCTTTAGGGTATGTACCTTTATTGAAGTGCTAATACAGACACATGTGTATATATACACACATATATATAATGATTTAGCAGTAGGAATCATTTGAATGAGGAAAACCAGATGAGATGTCTGAACATAGACTACAACAGACACTGATTTAGCTCTTGATTAACTCCAATTTAAAAATACTTTGAAAGCATTAGGAATCGACCATTATAACAAAAAAAAGGAGGGGGGGGGGGAAGAGGGGGATTAAATAGCTTTATATGTACTTCTCTACCTTATTTTTTCCCCCGGTATGTTTTTGTGCATTTGTAAATCTAAAGCACCCATGGGGATGAGGGTGTTAAAAAAGAAATAGTGGAAATGCATTTGTGTTTTCTTGGCTATCAAAATAGCTGTCATGGCCAATAGGTATTTGATTTGGAGCACTTACAGTCTAAAATATATACCACTGTAAATAAGAGAAACAATGTATGTATGTTTTTCAGTAAAATGCTTCAGAATAAATTATATATATACACACACAATTATTTTTTCCTCCCATCTTCAAATTTACAAGACTGTCAGTCTTGTTACATCTCAGAAAATTCGAGTTTCACCATCCAGTCTTGGTTCACCATCTTACAAGTCTGAACTTTTCCACTTTTAGAGAAGAGATCTGGCAGAAAATGAAGATTTCTGTAGATTCAACATCTCCAAGATGTTGGACTGAAGAGACTCTATTCTTGACTTTCAATGTATTTATGTAAAATGGCAGTCCCGCTCTCTAAAAGTAGCTTTTACCATACATTACTTCACAAACCAGTGTGATGTTGGTTTACTCTAAATGGTTCACTACAGAATGGTTTCTATGTGAAATGCATAGTAGCTCAAGACCATATATTTCTGGCATGACACTTTCAGCTTTAGCCTCACACTCCATGGAAAGACTTCTCATGTGCTTATACAATTAAGGATACTGGGGTTATGGCTAGTCAAAACTAGAAATTAAATATGATCTGTGTCAGAAAGCAGTCCTCATTGTAGGCTATGAAACTCATGCATAAAGCAGCCAAAGGCATGAGCAGCTCCACTGTGAAGAGGAAATAGAATTGCTTTTCAGAACATGGAAAACGAGCAGAGATGACTCGCATTTATTTGTAGAAACTCATGTCAAGAAAGCCAAGGTCAACCTGATCAAAGATGAGTTCAAATAGATTTTTCTATTCTAAATGGAATGGAACAGAACTAGAACACACTATTGCTCAAGCTGAAGACTGCTCAACCACATACCCAAGGAAGGGCAGATTGCTCTGTTTATATGCCCTGACATTGGTTTTACCAGCTGCAAATATGAAAACACAAAACCTGAGCTTTGAAAACATGACAATACAAATAAGTGATCTTAGAGATCTAGTTCATGACTCCTAGTTTCTTAAGATCCTGAGTAGCATAGACAACGCACTGGTTTTTATGTTGTGGGTTTGTTTGTTTGTTTGTTTTATTGTGGGTTTGTTTACTTCTTTTTCGGGAGGGTGGAGGTGGTCTGTTTGGTTTTAGTAGTTTTAAATGCAAGTCTTTCATTTCAATATTTGTGCTAGGCTTCTGGTGCCTCAATTTTGACATTCTTTCAATATGTACTTTCAGTATGTGTTACTGGAAGTAATTGCCCTTCCTCCCAGGAGGCACCAATGTGTAAATCTCATTTAGGTAGCCCATTTCATAGCTCCTCTACTTTCTCTTCCATTCATTTAAAATAAAATAATCTCATCTAACAGAAAAAATTGTTAACCAGAGGTTTACCTCTCAGATAACTAGGATTTCTCTTCCCAGAAAAATGGAAACAATAAAGGATACAATAAATGACTACCAGGAAGACATATTTCAGAGTACAACATGGAAGACTATCTTTATGCATTTTTTAATTCTCCCCACCCCCCAACATGGTTGAAATGTATCTAATTTCATTTAAAATTCATCTTATCAGTGGTCCTGGCTCCAAAACATTTGAAATTATAGTAATTTTTTTTTCAAACATAAATCGGCATAAAGAATGAAATTGAAAAAGCAATTATCTGCCAGACCAACTAAAGCCCTTTAAATATATTATTCATGTTCTCTTAAATTTTGTTAACATCTGTTGAAAAACATTGTTCTGACATGCTTTCTTAATCTGAAAAGCTTCCCAATTTCTATTTCTGTCATCCTGAATAAAGTCTATAAAGTCTGTGTAATAAAACCTGCAGGGACTGTGCTCTACCAATTTTCTATTCCATTGTTGATGGTAGGTGGGGAAAAACAACCAACCAAAAAATCCCACAAACCAAAACCACACAGCAGATCACATCCCAAATACTCTTTACACCTCAAACAGTTGTATTCTTGGGGAGACCATTTGTATGGCCAAAACATTTTGGAGATATCAAAACTTATCAGAAGCACACATGTTCCACACTTAAATGTATGCATTCAAGAAGTTTCCTCAAAGTGGTAACTGTATTTACTAAACAAAACAAACTTTAACTCCTACCATTCCATCATAGCGGTCTCCAGGTCTACCTCTTCGGTCATAAGACATAAGATCTCTAAAATGAGAAAAAGCAGCAGCACATGAGTCATGTTATGAACTAGTTTATATATATTGTAATTCAAGTTTTAATGATTTGCACACAATTATGACATAAAGTTACAGAACTACTAGTCCTGATAATACTGCAGAAATAATTAAATTCAAATACTTTTCAAAATTTTCTGGTGCAATACACACTCAATCCTGCATAATCACTACCAACATGGAGTGTGAAACAAGTCCTGGAAACATGAGCACAAATCAGTAAATGTTATTCGACTTGTACAATGAATTTATGCAACAGCTTACCCGCCCCGAGGAGGTGGTGGAGGAGGAAGAGGAAGATTACGAGCTCTGCTGCCACCTCTGCCACCACGGCCTGGTGGCGGTGGTGGAGGTCCTCTGCGAGGGCTCATATCATCATAATCTCTTCTTGATGGAGGCATAGGTCGTCCACCACGACCAGGAGGCATTCGATCAAAGCCTCCTCTTCCACGCATGGGAAAGCCTACTGGACGTCCCCTTCTATCATCAAACATCATTGTGAAGCCACCGTAGTCATACGTTTCATCATAGAAGTTGGGATCATAAGGCTGGGCCCGTCCTTTAATTGGAGACTAAGACACACAGAAAAACAAAAACAACACCCCTCCCACCAGTTAGCACTGATACAACTATATTTTGTTAAATATATAAATATGAATTTATACATGCTGAATATGTTCTTTATTTCACAATACTCATAAGCAAGGCAGGGGTAGTGATATGCTTCCTGAGAGCTTAACTATGATAGAGAAATTGCTATTATTGATGGGTGTGTTGTGGTTTATCTCACTTCCTCCCCAATTTAAATTTTCTTATTTTACTGATATGTAAAGCATAACTAAGTCCCTTGGTACCAAAAATGTCTTATCTCTCCAATAAGGTACACTCCAATTCTAGCAAGCAGGAATAATTTCAAAGGGTGCTAACAGTCCAACGCTTATTTTGTTACTGGAGAAGAGGCAGTGAATTAAAAACAGAAATGGAAAGATATAATTTTCCAGCCAAATCATCCTGACTTTCATGAATACCAATGAAAGAATAAGTTTAAGACACATTACCTCAGAGATAAGATCCAAGATAATCTTGATACATTCCACAACTCTATCAGGTTTTCCACCAATAAGCACCACTCTATCAGTGGAATGAGGACAACATTCTTGAAAGAGCTTAATGGTGGTTTGAGTGTTCTGTTGAATAGAAGAAAAGCAACCCCCAAAATCTTCAAATAGAAGTATTTTAAACAATTTTATAAACTTATTGAAAATAAAATGGGTAAGACACACATGAAAACATTTTAAAAGAAACAATCAAACGAAATCATTAAACTTCTAGTCATTTTAAGTGAATGCTTGGCTTTCGAGTTCTTACAACAAATTTAATCTTAGGATATTATATTTTTAAGACCTGCAATGGCATCAGTTTGTATGAAATGCTAGTGAAAAATCCAGATTTTTGAAATCTTCCAATTATGGCTCATCTACATAGTTATTTAATCAAATACAAGCAAAAGGACCACATATTCATTACAAGCTTACAGGTTATATAAGCCTTCATATGTCATAAAAAATATGCTTTGGATGCAAGACAGCAATGTTGCTAGGATTATGTCTATTCATCTTGCCTTCCCCTCAGTCCACACAAATAGTAGCTTATGCCTAAATTGACCTGGAATTGCCTTTGACACAATGTGAGGAAAGGACAGAAAAGAACACTTTAGACTGATAGAGACCACTAACTTTTTAAAACAAAACCTCATTCCTTCACAAAGGAAACAGTGGTCTTCAAGGTAGTAAAACTTTAAAAAATCCAAAAACTAAACAAACAAAACCCTGAGAAAACCCCATCATACTTTTTTATAACAATATTCAAACATCTATTAAATTATCATTAAAGAGCTTATGCAGATGCATCCATGGTAAAGTTTTCCATGTCCAACACCACCGATATAGCCTATTCAGCAGTTCATTCCAGAAGGCATGATGAATGGCATTTTAATTTTTAAAAGTATCCTTTATTTATAAAGATTACTGCTAATAGGCTTAAAAGCTTTATAAGAAGTTCTGGGCTCTATCACCAACAGCTACTTCATGTATGAAATATGTTCTTAAGGATCATAGATCACAGATGAAGCTTACACTCACTGCTTATGAACACAAAAACCTAATTTGTTTATAGAATAGAAGCAGAATCTGAAAAGAATAGGAAACAGTACCTCTCTGAGTTCTTTGATTTTAGCACCCTTGACACCAATAATTCCTCCTGCTAGACTTTGGTGAATTAGAAGTCTTAATTCACAGTCAAAGTCGCTACCTTTGTAGTGCTGATACTGTAAGATGCATACAAGAATAAAATATTAGTCAGGGGAAAAAAATAATTGAAAAATCCAGATACTAATTTTTATTTTCTTTGTTAAGATTTTTCTCCAAACAGCATGGTATGACTTAATTTACTGCTGAACTGTAATACTGTATTTACTACCAAAAAAAAAAAATAATCACATATTTTAAAGCAATTTGCCTCAACACAAGTTGATGTCAAATTAGCTTTCTTTATTTCTTTTATTATTATTGCTGTTGTATAGAATTTTAATATATCCAACAGTGCAACACACTTGATTACAAAGGAAAGGCAGAATGGAAATTACAATAGAGTGAGTTACTTCAAATTGGGAACTAGTCAGGAAACAGGTGGTTTGAAGGGGAGAAGGCTGTTCCAAATATTAATTTTCTAAGAAAAAGTTTTCTCTGTCCCCTATAAAAAAAAATGCCAACACATACATTGAGAGCTATAGGTCTTCTTTCAAAAAAAGGCTGGGTTTTACTTTCTAATTTAACATATTAAAAATAGGACACAATCATCTAGAATTATCTTGTTTTAAAATCTAAATTTACACCTCTGAAAAAGAAACAAACCTAAGAGACATACCTCTTCCAAAGTAGGGATAATCTTCTTCAAGATTTCTCCAATTGTCTCTGTATCTGCACTTATACTCAAGATACTGTTAGAGGCCATAGTGTCAGAAAACAGAGAAGGTGGAAAGTAGCAGAAATAAGTTTAGTATTCATAATCATACACAAAATTCTAACAAGATTGACTACACAGAAGAACTTACAATTAATATTCCCCATTTAAAGTAAACCTGTTCACTGGATTTACAAGACATGCATCTTTGTTTATGTCCAATATATATGCATGATGAATATAAGAATTTAAGGCTAGGTAGGTCTTGCAGAGAGAGCAAGAGAACTCATGAGAGATTTTGGAAGGGCTCAGACAGATTAACCAGGCAAGAAATCGACGCAAAACTTAAAGTATGAGTGAATATTCACTTTCCCCGCCACCACTAATTTAGTATACCCTTACCATTACACTGGTAAAACTAGCACACCTTTTTGTAGAAAAGGTTGGGATATGTAAGTAGTCAACATTATATCTGGAGTAAGGTTGAGACACCAGTTAGGAATTAGATTACTAATGGGCTCTGCAAAAAATGGAATATAAATACAAGGGGAAAAAACCCAAAACAAAACAAAAAAACCAACCCCACAAGCAAACAAAAATGTAACACAAATGAGAAGTGAAGAAAAGTGAACTAGAGTTAGTATTTCAGCAGAAATAATTATGAACAGACAATGCTGGGGGGAGAAAGGTGGGCCACAAAGACCAGAGCAAGAGACTCCTGAAACAATTTGATTTATAATACAGCAAATATACAACACTTGAAGCTGTGCTCTTTCCATTGAAATAAAATTAGTGGATTGTTTGGGTGGCCAACTCACGTAAAAGTTCAGTGACAAAAAGACTTAATGGGGAAAATAAGACAGAAAACTTTAAAAAAAACAATACACGGCCTATAAGGGGATACTATTTATGTCAAAGGTAGGTAATAAAATACATTACTCTCTTTCTAATCAGGCAGTGAGGCATAAACTGTTGGGACATACCGCTCGGGGCCACTGCTGTCTGGGACTGAAACACTTGCATTGTACTGCATTGGTCATTGGCGTTCGTGGATGTTGGCATTGGGCATGGGCATTCAATCAGAAGTTGTCAAGTATGGTACCCGTTTGGCAACAAGCACATTTTTGGGCATAGCCAACCAGGGTTTTCACATGGGCGTTCAGGGGCGGATGGGCCAACGTCATGGTGGGCAACGCAGGGGCAAGTCGATCCAGTACATGGGTAACGGAGATATATGGCCAAAAAAACAAGGAGAGGGAAAAGGGGGAAAAGCAATAAATTTTAATTTAATACAAACTATACTTATTACTCTCAGTTAATGAAGCAAGTTTAAGTTGTTTTGAAGACTAACACAATAACGGATTGCTACATCAACTGTGGCCTAACAGTATGGATCTTCACAAGTTATGTTATCTGACTAAACTACATTTTACTTTTAACAATGATGTTTCAGTAGCAGGCTGGCTCATGAAGGTAGACACAAAAACTGCTGAGATTCATAGTACTGAAACCCTGGGCAAGTTGGGAAAGTTAGTATTCCAGACAAGTTAAATTATCTGGAGTAAGGTGATGTGTTTATTTACTTAAAACAAACAAAAACACTAGCTGCCGAAGTTTTTTTGCATGATTCCTGACCATTTCATCTTAATCCTCAATTCTAGTTGCTATAGTTTGTGAACTTAGATGGAATTGATTTTGTGATGATATATTAGCAAATATTGTGTTGAACACAGTCTTGCTTGAAAAAAATTGTCAAAATTGTAGCTGATGCTAAGTACAGGGGTGTAAACAAATGGAATTTAAGCAGCATTGCCAAGTTTTATAAATACATAACATTTACGCTGAATGTGTGTCTAATCACAAGTCAACCCACATAAAATATGAATAGGTAAATAAGTCATGACTATTTAAAAATAGTTCCAAGTAAAATAAAATGTTTATTTACTGGTCTATATCTATATCTAAATCATGCAACCTTAACATCAATGTTTTTGTGCTTTATGTCCACACTGTTAAAGTAAAAACAGATGGACCATTATGTTTTGGGGTTTTTTTAAAGGAAGTTCAAGAATTCTTTTATTGCTGGGTTAAGCCAGCTACCAGCAATAGTTTTCAATAGCACTATAATGGATTCACATATATGGGAAATGGTATAGTTACGGGTTTTAAGCTTTGCCAATGTTTCTAATTATAGGTGTTAACTCATTTTAAGTGTGTAATTTAGAGGAACCCTGTTTGAAAGCAAAGAGGTTTAATATAACACTCTCCTCCCACATAACTTGAGCTAGGCTTCAATTAAAACACAAATTGAAAAACTAAAGTTATCTTCTCCAACAATCATTATAAGTGGCTTATTAGATTGTTGTTGTCTAGGTTTGAATTTCTCAATTTCTAGAAATGTATGCAATCAAGTTTTCAATGCAGTGCTCTGGAAGAATTGGTGCTAAATTAATTCAAACTCATGTATACTCACATCTGTACGAAGTGCCTTAATATTTTTGCCACCTTTTCCAATCACTGCTCCAGCATTCTGGAAAACAGTTTTCAGAAGTTACATTAGGCTAATACAGCACAGACTATTTTTTTTAACAGAAGACTAAGAACAATATATCTATTTCTGCATTACCTTGTGGGATGCATTTAAGGGTGGGGTGAGGCTTGTTTCCTTTTGAAAGGTTCAAATTAAATCAAAACAAACTGACATGGTTTTAGCATGGGGAAAAAAAGGTCAAAAAAAGGTCAATACAGAGATAAAAATACTCAGCAATATTTTTTCAATTTGAAACAAGTTTCTAGGCAATTCTGCCTGTATTCTCATAGAATCATAGGTGGACAAGCAGATGAATAAAAAACTGGTTGGATGATTGCTAATAGTTAATGGATCTTATTGCACCTAGAGGCTGGTAAGAAGTGGAGTACCACAGAGGTCTATCCTGAGATCTGTCATGTTTAACATAGAATGGTTTAGGTTGGAAGGGACCTTAAAGATGATCTAGTTCCCCCCCCCCTCCATGGGCAGGGATGCCACTCACTAGATCAGGTTGCTCAGGGCCCCAACCATCTCATAGTTAGAATATGACTGAAAAAATAACTTATGGGATTCCATGCATGTTATGTAAGTCAACAACTTTGCTAGTTTATTTGATCACTCTTTTTTTTTAATGTTTGCAAATTTCACTTTCCCACTCCAAACATTTGATAATTGCAAAGGCTACTTTTGATTGAAGCCTATGTAACTCAACTGACCACTCAAGTAAGTAGTCTGAAGAATGTAAAATCAATATAAACAATTGCTAATCTCCAATTGCTAAAATCAACAGGAATAAACTCAAGATTTTCAAAAGGGGAAAATGCAAAACTAATTTTTACCAGGCTATTTCAAGAACTACATGCAAAATTATTGCTTTTACTATGCAGTTCATACATGATGCTAACAGCACCACAAATATTTTGCAGCACTCCACATAACTTGACTATTCATTAGAAATGCCATGTAGAGTTAAGGTAACATTCCCCTACCCCGACACAAAAGACTGAGTTACTTTAGACAGCACAAACATCTGCAACAACTGGAAATACTAAAGGAGATTCATAAATAGCAGTTTTACTGTGACAGTTTATACTAGTCAATGAAGCAATTGCAATCCATGAAACATTACTCCCTTATTTCCTACTGTTGATATATATAGATTTACTAAATCTGGAGAAATTACTAAAATCTTGAGAAAGTCCTCATCTTGCCTCTCATATTTAATTTATAATCATAAGTTGATCATTCTCTAAACTGCTTGCTTTCTAAAGACCAATACACAGTTATTCCCCTGGAAACAATTATGTTCTACTCAAACATGAGAAGTGGCTTATAATTTCTATGTCTTTATTTTTTCAATGAATATATTTTTTTAAAATCAAAGAAGTCCCATAGATCGTTAGACTCATCCTTGAAAAAAATTATTGAAGATTGCAATATACTTCTACTATCATTCATGCACACTTAAAAATATTCCTAATAAATTTTAAATAAAGCACAAGTTCTTTCTAAACACACACCACAACATACACTGTCACCATTGTCTAAGCAATGGTATAAGCAGGAACATAGCGATACTAAAAAAGCATACTTTGCTTTGAAGCAAGATGCGCAATTCAACCATCTCATCTGTATTCCGAGACCTTTTGAAGGCCTGTTCTTCTTCCATATCTTCTGCAGGACGTTTGCCTGTAGACAGGTCCATAGGGGGAAAACACAAATATGTATTTAACTTTCTAAGTCATGATAAGACTATATCAAGTTATATACCGTATTCCTAGTGAAGCATTCCCTCCCATTAGCCCAATGCTAACTTCTGACATCTACCCTGAGCATCTATAGCACAGAAACAGGTTTTTACTTCATCAGTCTATATATCAAGTAATGAGTGAAGACTCATTCAAATCTATAAACTACAGCTGAAATGAGAATTTTGCAAACTTAGTGAAAAAATTACAACACTGCTTACAACAGTGCTGCATCATCTACTTAGTATTGCTTTTACAACTGGGAAAACCTTAAAGGAAAAAAATTCTTCACTGAAAGAGTGATAGAGTACTGAAATCACCATCCCTGGACGTGTTTAAAAAAAGACTGAATGTAGCACTCAGTGCCATGGTTTAGTTGAGGAGGTGTTAGGTCATAGGTTGGACTTGATGATCTTAAAGGTCTCTTCCAACCTAGTTCATTCTGTGATTCTGTGAAAGCACAAAAGATTAAAAGTAGTTTGTCCAATACTGAAATACTGGTAAAACAGTAGGAAAGCAGTATTTCAAATAGCTTTAAAAAACTGGCCTGAATCAATACTAATGTTCTAATTCTTCTTCACTAATTATGTCCAAAAGGTTTTTCATTTAGCTAATATTTAGAGATATTTCACATGTATATATACATTCCTTCAAAGTAACAACTGCAATAAATAAAATACAGTAATAGATATGCCTATGCCTATGTGATCTTTACATGATCACATTGTCCATACAAGTACTGAGTATTTAGCTATCAAATATTTTCAAATCTTTACTTATAACTTTTAGTTACTTATACCATGACTAAAATACTCCCAAAGAAAAAATACATATTTGTGATACAAAAATCACATAAAACCACATGGGACATTTAAAAATTAAAAGATTAAATGAAGCACTTGATACAGTTGAAGCATTCCAAAATAGTTAGAAACACCAAGACTCCCAAGACTCAAAAAGTTTAATTCCCCCCAAAATAAAATAGCCCTTTAAAAAATTTACCATTTGTCTCTGTGTTGGTAAAGGTCTCCTCCTGTTGTTCAGTCTCCATTACCTTTTATTCTTAGGAGTGAAGGTAAAACCTGTTGCAGAATAAAAAAGAGCTAGTGCATTATTTTGTGGGGGGAAAAGCTAATTATACATCATACTAATGGGAAAGCAAGAAGAAATGCCTGCTTTTAGAACTTACCAGTTTTATATACACTTGCAGAGCAAAACTCAAGTGTTCTGGGCAGGATCAAAACCCTACTGCTTCAGAAGCCTATGAAAACCACATAGATCAGGCTCTGTTCACTTACAGGTCTAATTCTTGCTACAACTGAAAATGGAGTTTTGACCCGAGATTTTGCTGCAAATCTTTTCTTTATAGATGAAAAAGCAAGGCCAAACACATCACTAAGGGGAGAAATAATAATCAAGTACAAAAGCTTATAGATACACAATTACACTCTGCATTATTCCAACCTTGCTCATTTTCAAGCATTTGGGAGTTTTAAGCAATCACATTTATTGATAATGATTTTCAGATATTTAAAGTGAATAATTATCTGGTTCTTACTTTTAAGATGTTATATAACATATCTTGAATTTCCTTTTTAGAAGATGCTATGTTTCAATCTGCTAGTTGTTTAGTTCTAAATTTAGACTAAACAATTTAGACAAAAAGTTATAAAAATAATGTTGGTGATTAGAATAAGTTTTCTATCAACTTACTAGCATGCCTTCCATTCAATATAACAGATGAGCAAAACATTACACACAAGCCACAATTGAAAAATTCTGTTAAAATTAGCACACTGTAATGTATAACCTCTGTATACATGTATGAAGAATCTCAAAAGCAGACAAACTTTTTTGACCTTATGAAACAGGTACCTCTTACAAGATATATTTTTGCTAAGTCCACGGGAGAATACTTGTAAAACAAATTAGAAGGCTAGGCAGAATAATTTTGCATCTTATTAAAAAATTAATTTGTACAGATAAAAGCCAAAGAACGCTATTTTCCTTCCTTTGAATTTTATTGCTCAACTTTCATAGCCTGAACAAACGGTTGATACGCATATCCACGAAGAAAAAGTGAGGTACGTCTAACTTTTTAAAGCATCCTTTTAATCATCCGTTAATTTATAAGCTACCCTGTTTTTGCAGGCTAACAGCAAGCACTGCCGGTAGGCATGCACTCTTTTACAGTCGCTGCTCAGACACCACCTTCCCAGCACATGCTAGTATTTCCAGGCCCCTAATTTGAGCTAATAGAAAAAGCACTGCCTAAAGAATAGCCAAGTCTCAAAACAGACGCTGCCAGAACGCAGGGATGGGGGCAGGAAGAGAAATTTCACCAGGTTCAAATGGTTAACCCTTTCAGACCCTATTTTATTTACGACCCTCCCAAAAATTCTAGAGTGGCAGGGGGAAGAAGTGTAATATACTGTTCAGGACAAGATGCTCTCGACTAATTGTTGTGCTCTTTTGTGCAAATCGAGTTTGCGGGATTAAATTGGCTAACGCAACATTTTAAAAAACATCTAAAGAATAAAGCAGTCACGGACATTAGTAGAGGGCTGGAAGATGCTGGCGTGCCTCTACCCCGCTCCCTCTGGGGCTAAGGGCCCTTCCCACCCGGACGCCTCCCCTTCCGCAGCCCACGCGCCAGTCTGCTCGGGCTGACGTTCACCTTTACCCCTCGCACAGCTTCCGAAACCAGCCAGCCGCCGAGCGCTCGAAATCCCAGCTCACTCCCTAGGTGGGAGGGGGAAAGGCGCCGTTACATAACCCCCACAGTCCGAGACCCACCTCCGCGGTGGCGGGGACCAGCAGAAATGGCGGCCGCTGTAATAGCGCCTACCCACTGCTAGGCGGAGCCGTGAGCCGAAAAACCACCACCACCACGCGGTCACAAGACTTCCCCCACTCTGACCAGGGAGACACAAAGGAGGTACTCAGAGGCCCCCACCCGAGCTCAATCAGGGCCAACAGAGTGCAACAGCCTCGCCACGAGAACTCCGGCATGGCCCCCAAAAGCAGGCTCTGTTGGAGAACGCTCCCCAATCGTTTTGGCACGGCTGCTTCCGCACAGGCCGCAGCAGAGTGCCCTCACTCCTATTCCTCTCTGCCCACCATAATTCCCAAAATCTCACCACATCCACAGTTATCCAAGGTAGGCGCCAGAAAGCGGCGGCGACCGCGCCCCCCGGCCTTAGCACGCACCCGCTAGTACGACCTGCCTCCATCACATTGCCACTCTGGGAGCGGCACTAGTTGGGCCGCCGTGCTTGCACGAAGGCCACCGAAGCGCGACGGCTGCCGGCAGACACAAATAATCCTTTTCGCCCTTCCCTTAGGGCAGATGGGGCCCCTTGGGTCCGCAGGTTGCGCAAAACCACTCCACATTAGCTAAGGAGGAGCCACTCCCGGCCCCCTCCTCCACGCAGCAGTCCCCAGACCTACCCAATTCCGCCGCCCCGCGCTGTTCCTGCGAGAGTCCAAGAAAATCCTGGGGCCCGGCGGCGACAGGCCTCCCTTGTTTTTGTGTCACACAACAGGGTCGGGAGAGGTGCGGTCAACAGCTTCATTTCCTTCAACCCGGTTTAACCCATTCCCCCTACCCCACCCTCAGTGCAAGCAACACCCCATCCGAACCGCACTTACCTGCACCCACCACGTACAGAAGAGAAAGGTGAACACCTCCTACCACCAACACACATCCACCAGCACCGCCAGATGACTGGCCCAACCACCTCCTCTCCTCCCCCCGTGGGGGACCCACTGCGGCCCCGTTGGGTAAGGCAGCTGCCTATCAGGGCAGGGATGGTCTCTAGTTCGCCCCGCCCTCCGTGTAGACCACGGCGAGACAGGCCTGAGTATCACGAGGAGAGGAGCACTATCCACCCTGCACCGCCGCAGTGTGTCTAGACTGTTTGTTTGTTTGTTTTACCTGCCTGACAGGAGCCACGAGAAGAGCGGCAAGAACAGTGGAGACAATGGAAGGCAGTAAAGGAGAGCGACCTCAGAGGTTTTTTTTTAAAAAATGGCGTCTGCGAAACCTCCGTCTTGTGCTTGTTCCCTAGCACTGGAGGAGGCGGGGCAGTGTTCTTGCGATGCTTAAAGCCGCGCTTGGCGCCACGCCTCCTATTGGCTGTTGAGTTGCACGGTGATTTTGGGGTTTGTGTACAGAGAGCAGGTGTATTCTCGTCTTCCTTCCCACCTACAATTCAGGTGATGGGAAGTAGGCTGCCTTGCTGGTTCTGCCCGCCCGCTCGTTTGGCACTGCCCCTGCCTCAGATAAGTGTATGGGGTGGCTCGGCTGAGGGTAGGGTGCGGGGGAAGGGGCTTGGGCTCTGGTCAGCCTGTTTGAGGAGTAGGGGAGGTATGTGTCGTCCTTAATGTGACTCGTGGGGCGGGCCATCTCGTCTTAGCATCCATCACTGTCCACTTTAGCTCGTCGGTGCCCACAGGGATGTGGGGTGACAGCTAGCCTTACCGCCCCCGGCGATCTTGGCACAGGGTAGCAGCGCCAAGCGGGTGACAGGCTGTCTAAGGACTGCATGGACGACATGAGAAACTTATCGAAAACGGCGTGACATGCTAGGGATTAGACCCGTTGATGAGTAAACAAATGGGTTATTTCCTGTAACTGTACCGTTTTTTCCAAGTGGTAGAGTTTTGGGGCAAACTTAAAAACAGGGTGTTTTTTTCGTAGCTGCAGGTTATAATGTCAGAAGACAAAAACTTTGTGGTTTCTTACTCTTCTTACAGTAATTTTTCTTTGGTGTGATTCTGTAGGGAGGTTGAGTTCCTTGGTCAACCCCCTTTAGGGGATAAATAGGTTCCAAGTGCAGTTATACAATTTAAACGTGCATAGATGCTTCCAAAACTATTAAGAAGCTAGAGCTTATTAACCACTGATGTTCTTGAGACAATGACCACCAAAATTTCGTGCTATTGCAGCCAAATCCTGGACTGGGTCTCTAGATAACATTGATAGATCAGGCTAGCCTTCTGTTGTCAGTTCCAAAGCTTTAACGTGATTAAAGTGTAAAAATCACCTCTATGATACAAATACAGCCCCCAACCTGTTTATATTGTAAATGAAGCTTCTCACTTGTGTTTGTAACAGTGCTAATGAGATGGGAGAATAACTTCCAATTCTGAAAATTAGATGTTTTATTTTAACTCTTAATAGAAACCTCACAAGCAGCAATGGGTCCAGGGGTATAAAGACAAAAATTTCTGATGGTTCAGTTTATCTCAAAGTAGATTTTGCTGATGATGTTCTAACAAATTTGATTGGATTTTCACTGCCTGAAATGAATATGTTGAAAAAGATAGCATTTCACATCCAAAGCTTAAGCATGGTTTAGAGAAATGTCAAGGGTGACTGATAGGTCTATGATGACTATAGAATTGAATCCTTTTTCAGTCTAAAGCCACTGTATTCTACAGGATGCAGATGCAAGGTGTCTAGAACAATTGAAGAATTGTTTGAATAAAGAACATGCGCAAACTTGTAGATTATGCATTGGGAAATATTTAAGGCAAAAATTTCCCTGAAAGACTATTGAAAATTAAATTTTAAAGTTAAGTGGCATGCCTTTTCTCTCTCAAACATTAGTGGAAAAGTGAGAGGAGATGTCTTAGCAGGTAGGAATTTATGAGTTTGTTTCTTATGGTGATAATATTGAAATAAACTTTTGAACTTTTTTGGCTTGATTTAAAATATTCATGTATCACTCTTATTCTGCAAAATCCTCTATCTTCTTGACTGGTGATCTGGGTTAAGAGACTGTCAGGAAACAGATAATAAAGAACAAATCAGGTCATTCTTACACTTTTTTCAAGGATGATTATTTACCTGATTTTTAAAAGGTAGCTATAGGACATGACCAGCCTTGTCTTAAAGTTGTTGAGTACATTTAAACAATCATTGTTTAGATGCAGTCACTTCCAATAATGCCAAGAACCTAAAGTGTAGAGAAATTAAAGATTATTTCCTAAATATTCATGTGAGGAAAAAAGCATATATAAAAATGGAATTAAAAGCTATGTACTTATTAAAAAAACCAAACCTAACCCCTCCAACTGTTTCTAACATCACTTACTAGCAGAAAAGAATGATTGTATCATACAGGGAATCTATTTTGTGGCATGTTAAGCATTACTAATAATTTTGAACCCACAGCCATCCTTATTCATTGGCTCTTCATGTTTACTAGTCTAACCTTTTCACAATGTAGTCAAATAGTAGTTGTTACAAAGATGATGTACATGTATACTTATATCAGCCTTAATTTTGAAGTTTTTTAATTTCTGCTTTTAGATTGTATTTTAAAAAACAAAACAAGCCTAAAAAAGTATAAATGAAAACGTTTTGGTGGAAGCTCTTTAGTCACTTTCAAAGGATAATCTACACCTTACTGTGTGCATAGAGTATCAGAAATGGTTTGCTTGGGTTTTGTTCTTTCCTTTCCTTGATTTTTTTCTTTCTTTTTTTTTTTTTTTTGCAAAGAATGTAAAATTGGTAGTTAGGAGTTGGTTTGGGGTTTTTTGTCTTTTTTTTTATTGGACTGTATCTTCCTTGGAAGCCTTTTCGTCATCTAAATAATAGATGTTAGACCATGGGAAAAATGGAGAGAAGTAGAAGAGGGGAAATCTTTGTAAAGCATGAGCCTCATGGTGCTGTGTTTTCTATTTGTAGCTAGAATGGTATCCATAACACAGGGATGTTTTGGCTACTGCTAAACAGTGCTCACAGACCATCAAGACTGTCTCTCCAACCCTGCCCTGCCTCCAAAGGCTGATAGGCTGGGGAAGGTATTGGAAGGGGACAGAGCTAAGCCAGCTGATCCAAAGTGACCAAAGGGATCTTCCATACCAGATGATGTAATGACCAGCATTAAAAGTGAAAAGGAAGGGAGGGAGCCATCCTTTATTGTATGTTACCATTCGTGTTACATATTCATTGGCTATTATTTAACTACAACATACTACTATTGGTTACTGGTAACCTAAGCCTACAAGCATTAAGAAAAATAACAGGTGTAGATATGTGGCTGTTTTCTCCTTCTATTGTTTGGATTCCTTACTCCTGTTGATGCTACATTCTCACAGGTAGAAGCTGATTATTTTTTCTTCTCTCGGGCTTTTCTCACAGATAGAAGCCAGCCATCTCCAAATTAAGATCTGTGAAGCCTTCAGACAGGCTTCCAGGCCCACTGACAGTTCCCACAGTTCCCCCTTTTTGTTTTCAACTACAAAGGCAGCGTTTATTGTCCTCTGCAGGGCCCTTTGCAGAAAGGACAATAAGCACAGCACAAGGAGTAAGATGAAAAGGATAACAATTACAATTATACATCCTGTTTTTATGAGGTCTTTGATCCATTTAGTAATTCGCCAATTTCCAAACACAGCATCAAACCAGCTGGAGTCATCATCTTCCCTTAATTTTGAAACACTCATTCGTAATTCTTGGATATTAGCAAACACTGATTTGAAATGGTCAGAAAGATTCATACAGCACATACCATCAAAGTTTTCACAACCATGCCCATGTGCTAACAGCAAAAAGTCAATAGCTGCTCGATTTTGCAAAGTAGCGTGTCTAATAGAATTTACATCACTTAACAGCCCTGATAAAGCAAGCGAAGTAGAGTTAGTCTGTTTAGCAAGCCAACAACCTAGTCCACACCGTTGTCATCTTCTGAAGGTTGCCTGTTGGTCTGTTGGCACTTTTGATGCTGCAAATCAGGGTGGACACACCTTGCAGGTATCCACCGTACACCAGTATCTGTAGAAACACAAGCATACCCGCACCCCCAAGTGATAAGATCCCATGGGCCCTCCCAGGCTCGTATTTGCAGATTGTAAACCCAGACTGGAGCAGGGCTATGGGTCCCATCACTTGGTGACTGTAATGACTGTATTCAAAAAGTTTAGTGTAAATA
>VYZT01029371.1:8578-19793 GCA_013400735.1 Pomatostomus ruficeps | reverse complement strand
CAAACCATTCTGTGATTCTCCAAACACCCACTTTGTTTGTTTTCTGGACACAGGAATCCTACACTTCCTTTTTCCTTTCTGCTGCCCCATCCATCAGTAACTGTGGATTCACACCTTCATTAACACAGATCCATGAAAATAACTGTGACTTTGACAGCTGGTAATCCAGTTTTATCTCACTGGAAAGCTGCCCTGGGCCAGGATCCAGCTCAAACCCCACCATGGGGCAGGGGCTGTTTGCCCACGAGGAGATCAAGGGACAGAAGTGAGGAACAAATTTTAATAAGGATAGAGAAGGACAAATTTTTCTCCAACAGAAGCATTTCCCTTCTCAATTCTCAATCCTGTCAGGGTCCTGAGTCTCCCTTATCTGATGATTGCTCTGAGTCTGAGAAAGGGCATAAAAAGCTTCAGTTTTTAAGCGAAATATGGCAAAAACAGTCCAAATTCATTGCAAAAAGCTGGGAAAAAAATTCTTGGGAGTACCAGAATGAACGTATTCTGCTCAGAATGGAGGAAGTATTTTATAGAAAGCTGTGACTTGCCTTTTTTTGTCTCATTTCCCAATTCACTCTGGAGAACAAGGTTTCTTTCACAGTAATCCGGTAGCCCGGGGAGGATTTGTGCATGCAGATTGCTCCTAATCTCTGCCACAGGGTCAGAGAGCTGCGATGCAGCTCCGAGGAGGCCGAACCATAAAAAAATATGGCAGACACGGTAAGCATTTGGCATGTCCCGTGCAACAAAAGATGAGCAACAGCAACTGCGCCATTATCTTCATTCGCTAAAAATAGCGCCCCGCAAAGTGTAAAGAAAAGCGTTTCATATTTGTAAACCTCTCCTCTCGCCGCGAAAGAGCCTTCAAAGATGGGCTCGGTGGCTTTGGGCTGTCGCATCCCCTTTCAAAGGCTGCCCCGCGCTCAGACAATTGAAACTCGAGACAACATCGGCCGCGGCGGGGTGGGGGGAATGAATTTTTGTGTCCTGACCCTGCTCTCCTCGCTCATCCGAGCTGGACACGCGAACGGGAGCTCTGCAGCAGGTACAGACCCACGGCACTGTCGCTGTTGAGCCGCTGGCCGAGTGAAGAAATCGAGATGGTTGAGTGGCATAAATCTGACTTTATTATTTAATTATAAAACTTATATAGACTTTTCAAAGGTCGTCTGGATTGGGTCAATCCAAAACCTCCCCCTAGGCTGATTGGCCAAGCCAGAACTGCCCATATTTTCCAGAGACCGTTTCAACAACATCTAAACTTTATCTTTATTTATAAAACACAGGAAGACGAGAAAAATTC
Organism: Pomatostomus ruficeps; assembly: GCA_013400735.1. Classification (NCBI taxonomy): domain Eukaryota; kingdom Metazoa; phylum Chordata; class Aves; order Passeriformes; family Timaliidae; genus Pomatostomus; species Pomatostomus ruficeps. The sequence goes on along the minus strand of VYZT01029371.1, from coordinate 18,493 downwards.
CCATGGGAAAGAATCTGTGCTACCTCACGGCACATCCCAGATCGCGCAGGGCAGGGGCAGCCGGGCACCGAGGGCACCGAGGGCACCACCAGGGCCACCAGAGAGGTGACAACTCGGTGGTCACCACAGAGATCAGTGCCTGCCCCTCCTCGTCTCCTCTCGAGGAAGTTGCAACCTCAGTGAGGTCTCCCCTCAGTCTCCTTCAGGCTGGACAGACCGAGTGACCTCAGCTGCTCCTCCTCGAGGCCCTTCACCATCTTTTTTGCCCTCCTTTCGATGCTGTCTCACAGCTTGATATCTTTATTATGTTGTAGTGACCACCAACGCAGAGTCATTTAAACTTATAGATTAATTATTTTACTTCGATGGATGTCGGGCCCAAATCCAATCTGAATAATTCGAGGAGTCTGTGATTTCAGAATACATAACGTACCCGGAAAGAAACTTTGAAATAGTTTGAAAATCTCTAAGTTTAGAAATAAATTCTTTTGAATTTGGGTATCTAGCTGTATTTTGTCTCACATCAGGCTGATTGTGGGATTCCAGCTGAAGCTCCATTTTATTCAAGGATGGTGAACAAAGAGGAACAGATTTCTTGCGCTTATTTTGAAGGCGAATCAGTCAATCCAAGATGCACATTTGGAGCTTGTTTGGCTGAAAGAAATTATTTTTCCTTCTCGTGAAAGAACGAATCTGAACTCCACACCGCTGCTGAGCTTTGCACGGGTACATTCGATACCCTGCAGCTGCCGGTGGGTGCAGAGCTGGGCGCTCGCTGCCCGTCCTCGCCTCCCGGGAGCTGCTCATCACCCGCACACCCTGCTGCCCTGTAAAGACGAAAAAAACCCAACTCCTGTTTCTTTTTTGCATTTCCAGCTGCAGAAAACCCAAATTTAGCCCAGTCTGAGGTTTTGGGCAGTGCTGTTGTGCCTCGGGATATTTGGGATCAATGCAGGAAGCAGAGTTTGGAATAGAGCAATCCCAGAGCCCTCTTGGCCACGCGAGGAGGGGATGATGCGATGCCCAGCTCCAGACCCATAAAGACAGAACAATAGGGTTCTTTTCATGGAAGAGAGCTCAGAGGTCTCCTCGGGGAGCCAAACCTCTTGGCTGGGCCATCATCCACATGGAAAACAGAGCTCTGGAACTCTGCATCCCTGCGGTATAAGCAGCAGCTTCGGCCGCGGCGTGGCACAAACCCATTGTCCCTAGGGCTGTATTTCCATGCAAAACGCTCTGGTGAAGCCAGCAATCCTCCTCCCCCCCGCGCGTGGCTATTGTTTGAAGTGCAGAACAATTGAAGGGTGCTCTCATGGGCTAAAGATAGAACGGCAGCTGGTGCTGTCCTTTTCCCTGTAACTGAGAATAAAACAATGCCCGAGTATTGTCTGCATTGCTGGAGCGGTGACATTGGACTCTCTGCCAAGGGAGCATCTAAAAGATCAATGAAACCCGCGTTTATTTTTAAGCGGGCAGTGTCATTTCTTCCCCAAAGTAATTGCACTTCCGTGGCTTTTCCACCAGCCCTTTCTGCGCCGTGAAGTGGCCGCGGAGCGAGGTATAAATAACCCGAGCGTGGCTGTGAGAGGCACGGCAGGACCGGCTGGTGACAAACAGAACTGCACCTTTGCCTCCCCGAGCTGTCCCCGAGCCTCCGCAGCACCAGGGTGAGGAGCAGCAGGGATACTGAACCCCCTCTGCCCGTGGGGAGCAGGCACAGCCCCGGTGCTGGACGTGCAGGGACCCAGCCGCTGGTCCCTGGGGCCAGATCGCCACCAACAGCAGCGCTTAATTCCTGGGGAGCTTTTAGAGCCACCCTGAGAATGTCCCGGGTTGGAAGGGACACGCTGGGTTCATCAGAGCCCAGCCCCAAGCCCTGCACAGGCACCCCGACAATGTTTTCTATGTCCTCCAAATAAAAACAACAAAATAAAGAAAAGCCCAATCCTCTGCTCAAGGCAAACCTTAGAAAACAGAATATCCTGAGCTGGAGGGACCCCCAGGATCACCCAGTGCAGCCCCGGCACTGCACAGACCCCCCAACAACCCCACCCTGGGCACCCCTGGCAGCGCTGTCCAAACGCTCCTGGAGCTCTGGCAGCCTCGGGGCCGGGACCATTCCCTGCTCAGCACCCTCTGGGGGAAGAACCTTTCCCAAAATCCAACCTGACCCTGCCTGACACAGCTCCAGCCGTTCCCTGGGGAGCCTGGGCAGTGCCCAGCACCCTCTGGGGGAAGAACCTTTCCCAGTCTCCATCCTGACCCTCCCTGACACAGCTCAAACCGTTCCCTGGGTCCTGTCCCTGTCCCAGGGAGCAGAGATCGGAGCTGCCCCTCCACTGCCCCTCAGGAGGGAGTTACAGATTTCCAGGGAGGATTATTTCTCTTCCCAGCCACCAACGAAGTGGGAGCACCGGCTGTGTGTGCGTGTCCAGTTCAGCTGCCGTGCTGGGGTGCTCAGGAACACCCTGAGCCCAAAAGCCATGGGACAGAGCCTTGTTCAGGGACAGGGGATGGTTTATAGGTGAAAACTGCTGTCTGCAGCCCAGCTGAGTACCTGGAACCAGCCATTTGCTGCATTTTGAGGCAGAAAAGCCCGTCTTGGCTGAGGTGAGACGAGAAGGTCTCCTGTTGTGATGTGAGGACATGCAGGGATATTCCTCCCTCCTGGCTCTTGAGAAAGGTCCAGGCTGCCCAGATCCCATAAAGAACTCCCATGTTTGTTGCCCCTCCACCCCGAACAATTGTCCAGCTCAACCTCATGTGAGGGTTGATGACCCAGAGCAGTGGAAAGGCTTCCCATGGAGTGAGGGAGAAGGTACAAAAAGGATGGAGAAAGCAGGGGCTGGGCTGGAACTGTCCCAGGAGCTGATGCTCTGCAGGTTGTGTGGGCTTGGTGTGTTTGTGCAGGACAACACCCACCAACCTCTGCCAAAATCCTCCCAAATCTGCTCCCAGATCTCACAGCTGATGAAAACTGGTGCGAAACCAGAGCAGCTGGGGTACTGCAGGGGCACACCCTGCCCACGGAGAGTCAGAACTGCAGCCCAGCTCTGGTTCTGATCAGCCTCTGCCCCTCCCCTGCAGCCTCCAAGGCAGCTGCTGGTCACGCTTTGCAAAGGCTGCCGTGTTCCAGGGGCTGTCCTGGCAGGCCGGCTGCAATTAAGGTGCCATTAGGTATTCAAATGAACGGGGCATTTACTCCTTACTCTCCTTGTCTTGAAGTGCATTGCCCCAAAACCTCACTGAAGACTCACACATTCCCGTAATTTTGCAGTGTTCAGTACAACCTTTATTCCTACAGATCCTTTATGATGGCAGAAAAAAAACCCCTGGAACCCCAAAGCTGGAAAATCCAAGGTGAACAAACCAAACCTCTCCAATTTTCCCAGACTCCAGGTGACCCCACTCTTTCCATGCCTGATTATGACTAACACTGGACACTAATTTCTCATGCCACATCTCTTCTCATTCCTGATGCTCATTTTGGAGGCTTCCTGTGTGGAGAGTCAGCCACCACCGTGCCTGTGCTGCCCCAGGCTCATGCGTGGCGAGGTGGGAAGCCCTGCAGCAGGGAAATTCCCCAGCTTATAGGGAAAAGCATCTGGAGAAATGTGGTTCAGTGGTGTTACTGAGGATCTGCTGGCTCCTGGGGATGCTTTTATGGCACATTTACAGGGGATTGCTCTGCCTCTGGAAGGACAATGCTCGATGTTCGTCTCGGCAGCAGCTTTGTGTGTGAGCTCCCGAAGGGTTACAGAGGCAGCCAAAGGACAGCTCAGGTTGGGCCCAGCACTGTCCCCAGGGTGGGACATCCAGGCAGTGCCCAGGGAGCTGTGAGATGAGGGGATCTGTGGAATTCCAGACTGTGGGTGCCAGAGGAACAGGCCTGGAAAGCCAGAGTGACCTCCTGGCTCTGGTCCCAAAGAAACCCTGGGAGCCGTGAAACACATCCTGGCTCAGCAGGGCAGGGCTGGGAGAGCACTGGGGGTTTGTGCCCTGCTGGAGCTGCCCGAGGTGACAAACACTGTTTGTTCCCTTCCAAGGCATTGTTTCCCTGTTCCCATCCCAGGAGATGCTGTGAGACAGAATTGGGGATCGGGGCACACTGGGGTGCAGAGTTATTTCCTGTCTGTGGGATGGTGGAGAAGGATTTTTCACTGCGCAATGAACGGCTCTGCACAGCCCCAGCTTGGGAAGGCTGGGACCCCTCTCAATCACCGCAGGGATCCAGTGCTCACCCCATCCTAAACCCCACAGGAGCACCTTAACTTCGGGATCCCACCCCTCTCCCGCTCGCTTCGAGGGGCATGGAAAGCTGTGCGGGGCTGGTGGCTGCTGTCTCTGTCACCCTGGTGGGACAGGGCTGGGGGGGTTTGCTTTGGAGGGCCTGGCAGGCCCAGGCTGTGACCAGTCTGGCAGCACTGGGCTGTCACCTCCCGCCTCGCTGCCAGCAGACATTCCCACTCCATGGAAATATGCCTGAAATAGCCCCTCTGCAGATTGTCTTTATCTAATCAGCCGCCTTCGCACCCCGCTCCGGTGCATTGCAGGAGCTGATAGGGGGGATATGTTAAGTGTGGAAGCCTCTAGCGAGCTGCCCGACAGGGAGAGTAATTCTCCTTCCTGCCGCTTATCAGGGCCTGCTAATGGGAAACATTCCTCCTGGAGGTCAGGGAGCAGCCAGGGGATTTCTCTGGAGAGGGTGGCTGAGCCCCTGGCACCCTCCTGGCTCTCCAGGGCTGGGCAGGAGCTGCTCTGACCACGAAACACTCGCTGAAGGGGCAGCTCTGCTGTCTGGTGGTGTCCTGTGCCATGGGGAGAGGCTTGTCCAGCCCTCAGAGGCTTGGCTGAGGAGCCCCATCCTTTTCTGTCGTAGCACAGGACACCAACACAGGCACAGAGCCCGGGGGGGGGAAGAACAGGGGTGTCTCAGTGGGCAGGGGAGATGATCTCACTGCTGAGGGTGGTCCTGCAGGGCTGATGGATCATTTGGGCAGATTGTTCACACCGGGCAGGGAAAACTTCCCTGTGCTCAGGCCGAAGCTCTGAGCTTTGTGTCCACCTAAAGAAAACTCCCCAGTGCTCAGGCCAAATCTGTGAACTTCTTCTTGTGCCCACCTGAAGAAAATCCCCTGTGCTCAGGCCAAAGCTGTGAGCTCCTCATTGTGCCCACCGAAAGAAAACTCCTCAGTGCTCAGGCCGAAGCTGTGAGCTTCTTGTGCCCACCTAAAGAAAATCCCCTGTGCTCAGGCCAAAGCTGTGAGCTCCTCATTGTGCCCACCGAAAGAAAACTCCTCAGTGCTCAGGCCGAAGCTGTGAGCTTCTTGTGCCCACCTAAAGAAAACTCCCCAGTGCTCAGGCCAAATCTGTGAACTTCTTCTTGTGCCCACCTGAAGAAAATCCCCTGTGCTCAGGCTGAAGCTGTGAGCTCCATGTTGTACCCACCTAAATAAAACTCCCCTGTGCTCAGACCAAAGCTGTGAACTTCTTGTTGTGCCTACCTAAAGAAAATCCCCTGTGCTCAGGCCAAAGCTGTGAGCTTCTGATTGTGCCCACAGAAAGAAAACTCCCCTGTGCAAGGGCTGAACCTGTGAGCTTCTTGTGCCCAACTAAAGAAAATCCCCTGTGCTCAGGCTGAAGCTGTGAGCTTCTCATACCCAACTAAAGAAAACTCTCCTGTGCTCAGGCCAAAGCTGTGAGCTCCTCACTGTGCCCACAGAAAGAAAACTGCCCTGTGCTCAGGCCGAAGCTCTGAGCTTTGTGCTCACCTAAAGAAAACTCCCCTGTGCTCAGGCTGAAGCTGTGAGCTCCTCATTGTGCCCACGGGATTTTGTGGGAGGTCCATAGGATGCTCTGCTCCACTGGGAATGCCCGGTGCCACCTGCCTGGGCAGGGCACAGCTCAGGCCTTGCCAGCCTCCCACCACCCAGAAAACCACATCACAAACACCAGCACCAGAAACACCCAAACCTGGCACAAGAACCCTCCAGCAGCTGCCGGAGTGACCATTTCACATTTCCCCCCTCTGCAGATCTGCTCGGCCTTTGATGGACCCTGCTGGAACCTCTTCAAAGAGGGAGGGAAACCGGGGCGAGCAGAAGGAACTGCAGGAGGAATCTCCGAAAATAAAATCGCTTTAAAGATAAGGCCGGGGAGGGGGTGAGCGGAGTGCGGGGCGAGTACATGCCCTGAGAAGAATGTGTGAGGCTGGGCCAGCTGGTGCGTCTGGGCCAAGGGCTCATCCCACTGCCGGGGCGCTTGTGGCAAAGCTCCTTGGCACAGCACCCGCCAAAGCCTCGGGTCTCTCCAGGGAGTGGGTGGAAACCTGACCCCGAGCCCAGGACGGACAGGCAGAAGACCACCAGGGTAACCTCAGAGGGACCTGTGGTCCACCAGAGCCTGTGGCTCTTCAGGCCACTGGAACTCTGCCATCCTGGCGAGATTGAGCCCCTCTGCCATGCCATGGTCAGGAGGGACCTCAGGGCTGGTGTCCCTGTGGTCTCCTGGGGGGGTTGCAGCAGATACTTTGGGGGAGTCCAGCTCTGCAGCAGCTGCTCACAAACCCTGCACTCCTGAACCTGCTGAGGGGTGACCACACAGGACATGGAGATGGGGCCTGCAGCCCAGTTTATCCTGGTGCACCCAAAGTCCTTGTTCCTGCTGCAGATCCCCCTCCATGGGAGCGTTTCAGTTCCTGGGGAGCCTGGCACAGTGCAGAGTGCTGACATTGCACTGAGGGCCACATCAGCCTGTCCCTGAGCCCAGCCATCCTCTCTCAGCCCACAGGGGATGGGTTTGGAGTCCTCCTCCACCCCATGAATCTCCCAAACTTCTCTCCAGAGCAGGGTGGGAGGGGAGGGCACATTTCTGTCGGGGGTGATGGCACTGGGAAGCCAGCCTGGGGGGTGTAGCAGCAAACCTGTGTGCTGGATGGAAACACTGACCACAGCCGGGGCTCGGGTTCAGGGCAGGTGCTGGGGCTGCAAAAATCCCTCTGCAACCCGGGCTGTGTGCCCAGGCTGGAGCCACACGCCCGGAGCAGCCTCCAGTGCTGCTATTCTGGCAGTGACAGAGGCCGTGCCACATCCAGCCTGGGCACAGCTGAGCCTTCACCGCTCCCTGCCTCAGTTTCCCCGGTCTCAGGAGGGCACAGCAGCCCCGAGTTCCTTTGGGGTGTGAGAGATGCTGAATGGGGAATAACAAACCCTGCAGCCGTGGTTCTCCAGGGCAGAAACCTCACTGCACTTTGGATTCCAGCATCCAAAAATGGCTTTTCCCTGCCCAGGGTGCCCTGGTGGAGCTGCCAGGATGGAGGTGTGCTCCAGGGTGTTGTACACAGCACCTTTGGGTGCTGTCTGGGTAAAAGGGTGTGCAGGAAACCCAGCTGCCTCTCTGCTGAGAGATTGTGGACCTGGCCTGGCCACAAAACAAGCTCCCCTGCCAAGCAGCTCCGCTTCCTTTCGGAGGTGTCCTCTCTGTCCCAGCCACCCCGTTTTTCCACACCTTGCTGTGCTCAGGCTCCAGGGCCCAACTTGCTCCTCTCAGCTGGGCAAACGAGGAGAATTTTGCTTCCTCACACCACCCTTTTCCCATGCCAGTGCGAGTGCAGGCACACACGAACCAGCAGAGTTCTCCCAGGCTAGGAGTTGACTCCAGCAAAGCAAAAAGCTGCCAAACATGAGGAGTTTTGGGAGCAGAACCTGGAGGATCAAGCCTCAAGGTCCTTCTCCTTCCAGACAGTGTGTCTGGGAGAGGCTAAACCAGAGCTGAGTGAGGAGCGGGGATGATCCAGGTGGAAAAGCCACCCAGCAGAGCTCTCCTGGCGCGGAGCGAGGAAGGAGCAGCAGGACCGAGCGCTCAGGTGCAGAGGAACTGGCAGAGCTCTCATTGCTCAGCTCCCCGCTGGAGCAGGCAGAGCAGGCTGGGAGAGCTGAGCTGCCTTCCCAAGCTGGACTCTCTCACTCTGCCTTTGTAGTCGCCTGACAATACAGGAATAAAAATAACCAGGCTGCATTTGCAGAGAGATAAAAGTGAAGTTTGCCTTTTGTGTCTGTCCGGGCAGTGGGACAGCAGCACCAATGGAGCTGTGTGGCCATGACACATGGGAATTTCTGACATATCTTTTCCCACTCTGACCTTGACAGACACAATAAAAAGGGGCTTTGCAGCGCGCACGGAGCCACTCAGTCCTAGCGCCAAGGTCAGTAGTGCAGAGCATGTCTGTGTGCACGCGTGTCCCCCGTACTAACCCGCCTCACCCCGCTGAGCCCAGGGGACAGGGGCTGGCTCTGCTGGCACAGGGGAGGGTGGGACAGACCCGGATTGGGGTTATTTTTGCTGTGGGCTGTGTGTTTTGCCGAGTTGTGGCTCCACTCGCGATGGCCGCGCCGTTCCGGAGCTCTGCGTTAGATGGATATTAGGGAGCAAAATCATAAAAGCGCTTTTCCAAACAGCTGCCCTTCTAGAAGGGTCTTCCCAGGGATAAAACATCCAGCCATGCTTTTATCTTCCTGCAGTGTCGCCCTGGGTCTTTGCAGAGGGTTTGTGCGGGGCTCCAGCGGGTCTGGGGAGCAGGGATGGGTTTGAGCTGAGCTTATCGAGGAAAGGGCTGTTTTTGACAACCTCACCTAAAGTGGAAATGAGGGTTTTGGCACCAAAGCGATTCCACTTCACCCAGCTGGGATTTCCAGCGTGGGGATGACAGCAGCAGAAAGGAAAATGTTCAGTAATTGTCTCATTAATATAATTTTTATTAGCTAGCATTGTTGTCTCCGTGTTCTCTCACTCCCTGAAACTAAAAGTTTGTTTGGTGACGGTGTCGCTTTTGGTTCCCAACCCTCCAGTGGGTGCTTTCCCCGTGTACTGACTCCGTCCTTCCCTCTCTTCAGTGCTCAGGTGTCTTTCTGTTCCCTCGCTGCTGCGGAGTCTCCCTCCAGCCGGACGCGATGGCTCTGCTGGACATGCGGGAGTTTGGGGAGGCTGCTCCCTACCTCCGCAAGAGCTACACGGAGCAGCTGAAGCTTCAGACGATCCCGTTCGATGGTAAGAGCCCGGATTGCTCAGCACAGCCCCTCTGCCTCGGCTCTCCCAGGAGTTCATCCCTGCCCCTCTCCCTGTGCTGCTCCTCGAGGTGTCCCAGGCACTGCAGAATTCCCCCAGCACCCTACAGGGCAGGAAGGTCTCAAGAGTGATCAAAGTGCCTTTCCCCTGTTTGCTGAGGTGTGGGAGGTGATCCTGCGTCTGCCGCGACCCTGAGGGGCAGGAAGATCTCAAAAGAGAGAAAAGTGATTTTCCCCTGGTTTGCTGAGGTGTGGGAGGTGATCCTGCGTCTGCCGCGACCCTGAGGGGCAGGAAGATCTCAAAAGAGAGAAAAGTGATTTTCCCCTGGTTTGCTGAGGTGTGGGAGGTGATCCTTCGTCTGCCGCGACCCTGAGGGGCAGGAGGGCTGAGGGACTGCTGTCAAAGCCCTCTGCAGCTCTGTTTCATTTCCGAGGTGTCCTCTCTGTCCCAGCCACCCCGTTTTTCCACACCTTGCTGTGCTCAGGCTCCAGGGCCCAACTTGCTCCTCTCAGTTGGGCAAATGAGGAGAATTTTGCTTCCTCACACCGCCCTTTGTCCATGACAGTCTGAGTGCAGGCACACACGGAGCAGCAGAGTTCTGTCAGGCTAGGAGTTGACTCCAGCAAAGTAAAAATCTGCCAGACATGAAGAAGGCAAAGAAATCCCAGCTCCTATGACCAAGAACGTAGGAAGAATAATCTCTGTCCTTCCACGCTATATGACTGCATTTATGTGGCTTTCAGCTGACAATTTCAAATGCTTTACATTTCAACCTGTATTGTGTCCCTTTCCTTTCCTTTCCTTTCCTTTCCTTTCCTTTCCTTTCCTTTCCTTTCCTTTCCTTTCCTTTCC
>VYZT01029369.1:0-132607 GCA_013400735.1 Pomatostomus ruficeps | reverse complement strand
CAGACTACTGGGGAAAAAAAACCTAAAAAAAACTTGCGCTGTATCTCAAAGGGATAAAAACAAAGCATGCTAGGTTTCTTCCTGCTAACTCAAAGTTACAGGACCCATTCCTGGGCTTAAGCAGATGATAGGAAAATACAGAGCATAAAAATGACCCCAGGACAATTGTGAACTGTCCCAGTTTGAGACAAATTTTGGGAGGAGACTCCAAAAGGGTGTCTTCTCTAAAAAGGCAGAATTACAGCCCCTCCCCCCAGCCAAGGTTTGGAATTAAAATCTTTTTGGAGGGACGTGAAAAAAGAACTGTTTATTTAACAAGCAAGATGCATACAGGCAAAAAAACCAAACCAAACCAAAACAAAATTTTAATAATATTGAACTGTAAACCTTCTCTACCGTGGAGAAAGATGGTGGATTTTTCAGAGTCTCTCCTTTCTCTAGTTCAACTCCTCCTGGAGATTTGGCCCGGCTGGGCTAGGGTGTCTGGCAGCTCCTGGTGAGGGTCCGGCCGACTGTCTCCCCTGGAGATGGTCTGATTTTTTTCAGATAGGAAAAAACAAGCCGAACAGTCCAAGAAAAGGAAAAAAAAAACACCAAAAGAAAACTGCAATCCCAGCGGGAAGGGGAAAGGAAGAAAAAACCTCTGTCCTAACTCACAGCTGGATAGACTAGTGGAAGAAAAAAAACTTGCACTTTATCTCAAAGAGATAAAAGCAAACTATGCCAGTTTTTCTCTCTGCTAGCTCAAGGTTACAGGACCCATTCCTAGGCTTAAGCAGATGATAGGAAAAAGAAAAAAAAAAACCCAACAAAAAAACCCCAGAGCATAAAAATCACCCCAGGACATGAACAAAGGTTCTTCTAAAAGTTCCAGCTTGTTTTGGAAAGTCTGCTCTCAACTTTATGGTTACAGGACTGGGTCTGGCTTGCTTGAGACAGGAATTTCTACCCTGGAGAATATAAACATCTACAACCAGTTTCCCACAGTTGTTGTGAACTTTACTGGCACTAATGTATTATTACTAAAACCAGGATTAAATTTTTTATCCTTCTTTTTCCAAGATTAAATTTCATTATAGATTTTTGAGAGATCACCTTTGCCTCTCATTTAAATGAATAAATTTATCCTCTTTCTGTAATACGTAAAAGGTGACTTTGGTTACCCTATGAATGCTATCAAGTTCAATTTAGATACCCTTAGTAAACTAGAAAACAAAATTAGATAATTTATCATCTCAATTAAATGAAACTTCATATTATCATATAATATAACAAAATTCCTTTCAAAATTTTCATTAAAAAGTGATCAAGTGCTGCATTTTAACTTAATTGGGTGTGATGAATACTTATGAATATTAGGCTGTAAAATTTTAGATTATGTTTTCCTATAAAAGGTGCTCAGTTATAGTTTTATTGCTATGTAAGTTCTTAAAACAATGCTGTTGGTAAAATCTCACTTATTACATATCTACGTGTTGCCTTGACTTTGCAGTGTTCAGTGTTTTCTTGTTAGACTTTCTCTCATGGCCATGACTTGTTTTCTCTCTATTATCTATGTTTTCCTAAATTGTATCTGTGTTTACGAATTCCGGTATACCGGATGGAGAAATATGATTGACAAATACTTTGACCAAGTGGATTATAAGAAGTGGTGATTTCTACCTCCAATCCACGGTGATGTGTGAAAACATATAAATAAAGTCGGAGGGCTCTGCCCTCTCTCTTCCTGCTCTCTCTCCTGCTGCGTCTGTGTGTGTTCTTGTGTGGCTCTCCTTCAAGCCCTCGGCCTAGCAGGCCTGCCTGAGGAGTGCCATATCTACGTGCACCTGTATGGTACTAGACTGTGTATACCTTGTTTTTCCATTCCTAGATGTCTGTTTGCAATGAGACTTATTAGGAACATAGTACTCGCAGCTGTCAGCAGGCTCTTGATAAGAAGATTATTATGTGTTAACTTTAAAGAGTTAGGAATGTGTAATTCGTGGCTACTTGGTGGATTTTACAAATGTGCCAGGTGTACACAGTTGCTAATTGGAATGACATTATGAAAAACAAGTCTTGGACATACTGTCATTTAGGTTTGTTGCAATCAAGAAACTGCTGTTTTAGTGTAACTTCTCTGTTTGATGTTCAGGAGGAAATCTGAGTTCTGTATTAAAAACACTAAACCATCTGGGCTTCTTATAAATATTAATTTACTAAATGCGCAGAAGTCTGTGACATTTCCTTCAAAAGAAAGGATTAGCTTTAATTTTGCCTGTATCATAGCACAGTGAAGTGAATCACTGTACGTTGGCTTTTGTAGTTCTGTATTTCATACATTTTCTTTGAATATGTCATGTCTTTATCAGATAAAGACAGTAACACAGTAGAGGAAATAGGTGCACCTGGTTTGGCAGAGTCAGTTCAGCCGTTGTTTCTTTAATAAATGATTTACTTCACTGGTAGCATGTAATGACTTGAGTGACATTTTATAGGTGGTTGTACATTTCCAGTCCTGACATTTTAAAAAGCCACAGTTCTTATCTGTGACATGTCTGTGTACTGATGCACAGGCTCTTTACTGCTTTTGTAATATTTATATAAAATTTATGGGCAGTAACTGCTATTACCCAGTGCATCTCTTTTGAAAGGTCTGTGTATCTCTCCACGTTGACTGAGCTGTTCAGAGAGGGTTTGGAACTTTCTGGGCATTTTGCCACTACTTCTGTCTGAACTTTGTCTGCATTTGTATCAGCTGCTTTAGTTAGTGGTTGCTCGCTTGATGTTAACATGCTGATTTACACTATAATTAAGAATGAGAAGGAGTTTCTAAGGGAACACAGAGCTCCTGAGTAACACAAAAATAATGCTGTTTTAAATAAATTTCTAGAGATAATTGAGTGTAAATATTAAAATATCAAACAGCTTGAAGTCCACCTCTTTCAATAGAAGGCTTTATAATGAGTGTGCAGGGCGGCTGCTGTTCATTATGTTTGTATCACATCTTTAAGAGGAGAAACCTCACTTCCCATGACTGTTTCATATGTTTTGATGCAAGTTGTGACAGAGCATGTATCCACACAATAAGTTGTGTAATGTAGCTACCTCATGTTTGCCATCTGATACCTTACATAAAAGCAGAACTGCGCTGTCAGTCAGAATACCCTACATTTCTTTGTGAAACAAAATAGCAGTTTAGCAAATGAAGATGGAAGGTGAAGGAAGAAAATTCTTTCTTTTCACCTCCTTCTCTCTTGGTTAAGTAAATCACAGCAAAGTACAGTTCGGAGATTTATTTAGCTCTGCCCAAACTTCTGGTGATTTATTTGTGACAGAGATCTTGTCAAGGAAAATATACAATTGGAGGGTATCAGCTTCTTGCAATCAATAAAAACAAAACATGGACAGACAAATTAATTTGGGAGTAAGTGAGCTTTTCTCCACCAGTCTCTTTTTCCATTGGGGTAGCTGTTGGCAAGTGAAGTTGTGCTGACTGCAATCCACTGCTGTAAGGGAGAGAAACATGAGTTCCTTCAGGGTGATTTGAGGTTGTAAGTGTGCAGTGAGGGCTGGAGCCATGAGTCTGCAGGTAATTTTTCTGCTACCAAATAAATTACATCATCCAAATTATTTAATTCCAGAAATTCCAGCGAGAAGATTGTTTGAGTGACAGAGAGAGCCATTCATGCCCTGGGCAAGATTTTGCAATGTGTGCTTATAGTAGTATTGCAGCTGAATTGAAAAGCAGTCTGCTTGTCCATCCACACCATGTTTTTGTCTCATTTATTTTGGAGTACACTACTTGCTTGCCTCACACTTTACAGTGTTGGTGTCACCAGTTGCTGTGCAGAGGCAAAGGATCTGCTCAGTGCCCCAGAACATGGGGTGTCCCGCTGGCTCTGTGTCACTGACACTCGGACTGGCACAGTGTGAGCCAAGGGCCAGGCAGTCCAGTGGAGTCACCCAGGCTGTACCTGTCTGGAGGCTGCTCCTCACGCTGACTGAAAACAAGTGCTTTCAGGAGCTTGGGTGCATGCTCAGAAGCCTTTTGAGTAAGGGAGCCAGAAGGTGTGAGGAGTGGATTACCAGCACAGTCCAGGCAGAGCTGATGAGACAATATAAGACGTTAGGAAAGAGGAATGTTGGAACAGGTTGCTGCAGTACTTTCCATCACGCTGTTAGTGTAAAAGTACTCATCTGTTGGCAGTCCCCACTTTTGCAATGGTGCAGAATCAAAATTTGTCCCTAAGTCTTCTTGTAGTCCAATAAGCTACTCACCTTCTCACCATGTTGGAAAAGCTTTTATAACTAATTATGTTCACTGGAGTAGGACAAGAATGAAGTGTGGTTGGGATGCAATTGTGGAACTGGCTGACTGGCAAGAAATGCTTTGCTGATAGATGCTTTACTTTCCCAGAAATTTTTGCAGTGTCAGTGCCTTGATGTTCTGTTAAGTTCTTTGTTCTGAAAATATTTATCCTAATTAGTTACTATAGCTAGAGACTATTTGTCTCATTTCTTTTTTTTTTAGTCATTTGTTGGCAAGCAAACATAAAACAGCTCAGTCTTCAACAGTGCGACTGGGGTAATTAGTTACAAGTGAGAGATAACAAGCAATCTGAAAAGGCATTACAGGTTCTTCTCCACCTTTCCCATTTGAGAGCTGTAACATACTTGATTAAAATCAGGCATAAAAGTATATCACTGGAATGAAGCAGCATTTTTGTAATGAAACACAGGTATTTTATTAAGTGTAATGCCATCCAAGCTGGTGGATTTTCCCCCCTCTCCCCTGAACCACAGGCTGTGTTATCAAATGGGCAGCAACCAAGGGCCGAAAAGGGGACTGTACAGGATAGCTATAAGCCTCAGCAAGCTCCAGGCTTCTCAGGACTGGTGCTGAAACTCTGAGCTGGCATCAGCTGACAGAAGCCAACACTAGGCTCCCGCTGGCAGCTGGACTGTGCCCATGTGAACACAGCATTGTGTTGGTGAACATGGCATTGTGTGGTGCAGGTGTTTGCCATAACCCACACGGCATATCAGAGACCGTCACTGTTCTGACAGATGTCCTGCCCAAAGAGTAAAATGAAACCCATAGATACGTATTGAAAAGACAGGTAGTTTTTTCTCGGTAGTCAAGGCTAAATTTCAGGCTATACAGATGTGATGATCACTAGAAGACCCCAAATAACAGTGAGGGTGTATCTATTAGCTTTGTATATATAATATATATCTGTATATATTTTACATGCATATTTTTGAGATCCTGTGAAGTAGGAAAATACACTTTGTTTGCAGGTTATATGATAAAAAGAGATTCAACAGCCCACAGCTGTACATGAATGCTCTAGTGGGACTGGGTCTTACCCAGGACATCCCAAGCCCTAGGCAGCTTGTCTTCTTGACTCTGAATCAAAAATGACAAAAATACTGGTGTAAAAGGAGGAAAGAAAAATCAAGGAAAGTATTCTTTCCAGTAGATTTTGTCTATTCCAGGTGACACTGAATGTAAATCATTACTTATTTCTGGCTTAAAAATGAATAATATTTTAATAAAATAAATAAAATTAGCTTACTTAGAGGAGATAGTCATATTCTTGTTATGAGACAAAAGCTAAAAGAAATTAGGCTTCAAAGAAGCCCTCTTCCTACATCAGAGATGTCGAATTCTCTTTTAGCACCTCTGTGGTTACAGTAAGTCTGTAGGATTGAAGTGCTTTTTCTTGCTTACCACTCAGGCAAAGGAGGAGCAGTGAGGAGGGGTCTAGTGACAGAGCCATGTGTCCGTGGAACAGGAGTGGCATGTCTGGGTTTTGGGTAACCTTCACCTGAGTGAAACCCAGCAAGGGTGATCTGCAGGAATCAACTGCTTGAAATGTTCTTGCTCTTAGAGAGTAGAAGAGTGGGAAGCCAAGACAAGGGATCCTGCAGGTTAACTTTGAGAAATTGCTAGCATAAGAAAGGCTGTAACGGGAATGCTGCATGAAGCTCTAACAAAAGATGAGATGTTGGGAAACACTGAGTTCTTTCTGGTGAATTTCCTGTGCTAATTTCTTATTTCCTGCTGTTAGAAGAAAAAATGTCAAACAGGATGAAGTGTATTTGTGAAGCCACAGTTGACATTTTTAGAGCCACTAGATGGCATTTAGACCTGGATGACTGAAAATGCTGTCGTATTTCCTTATGAGGGAAACATTTTTTGCTTTTAAATCTAGGAATGAATGGAGAATTAAATATATATTGGCTTAATTTTAAGTTTAGGAATGTGTGATATATGTGCATATTAGTGGCACTGGGACAGAAATCAAGAGGATCTTTTTATAGAGTTTACTTTCAATAATCCAGTTCTGTGGGATTTTCTTGGGATTTCAGGCGGAATAGGTGCCAGAATTAATGCTTTTTTGTAAACCAGCATGACTCGGGAAGGGGAACCAAGGAGAGATACAACTAATAGATTCCACAGTATTATGTAAATGTTATCTGTTATTTAAAAATAATCCCCTCTTCCTACTTTCCCCAGATAGAATAAAAATATTTGTAATTTTCTTTGTTTCTCCTACAGAGTTATTATCGAACCAAGGGAGAATTTCCATCTTAAAGCCACTACGAGAAAAAAACGTTATAAAAGGTACTGTTTCTGCAGCTGAGTCCCTTGAGTGTCCTGTTACTATTGCATTATGTATGTTCTTAAATCACCGTCCTTTTATTAAATTGTCTTTACATCTCTCAGAGATTTTTTTGTTTGCATGCTATTGAAGGCCAACTAAAATTTGTTTAACATAGTGGTAGAATGGTTGAGGAGCAGAAAGAAGGGAATACCCTATGAGATCTCCTAAAACTGGAACTAGGACAGGACCCTGGGCCATTGATCTTTGTATCCGGAGCAGAGGCAGTGGCAGGGGTAAAATGCAAGTGCAGTTGAGGAAAACAGCGATGGCAGTTTTCTCTTCTGTGCCTTCGTGCCACTTTCGATCCATCTCTCCCTTTTCCTGTTACCATGGAATTACTCACTTCACTTAATTCTCCCCCTGATAGAGCAGGTGATGTCTCTCAGCTGTAGGACTTCTTCATACAGGCAGTGAGGGTCAGGCTCCCAAGGTGTCTCTTCCTCTCTCAATTTCCTCCCTGCCAGCTAAATTTTAGCCTTTTTGGAATCAAAAGGCCAGTCCTCTGGTTATTTAGAGGATGACCATAAGCATTTTCAGCTGCTCTGAATTCACCTCAATACTTTGGTGTGTCTGTTTTAAATCGGGAGTCTTGAAAGTGAATAATGGGATTAAATATTAAAGTACACTTGTTTAGTTTCCTGAAATATTGCTCCCTTCTGTGTACTGCTTTATTTTTCTCAGTGTAGGTGGATTATAGTTTTAGCCAAGCATTCCTCAAAAATAATCCTCTGAATAACACATATCATGTTACTGATTTTTCTAAAGTTCTTTTCATTTTAATTTGATTGTTTTTGGATTAAACATATTTCCTTTTATATATGTCAAACCAAAAAGTTTTATTGAAAATAAATAGCCTATTTAAAGTTTCAAAGCTGTCTGTAGGAAAGATTCCCAGCAGTGTTTGCATTGTATTTACTGTCTGAATTGTTTGGGACTTACCTCTGTTCCTTTCATAGTCTTAATGAAATGAGTTAGAAGTGTTTATTATAGCTGAAATGCATTCCTATTTATACAGTGCAGGATTTTAATATAATAGAGGGAATTTGCTTTAAACATTTGAAGTGGTTAGAAAGTTCAAGCAGAATTGTTATTTTTCCCACTTAACAGTTATCGGAAGAATGGTTATTATAAAGGGATGTTTGAATAGAAAGTTGTTTCTTGGAGCAGATCTTCAGTGATTTGGAAGAAATATTTCTGCTTCCAAATAACTGCAGTTGGGCACTAGTGATAGTTTGTTCCTGGAAATAGGAAATATTCTTGATGGGCATGTAAACTACAAAAAGCATTAAGATTTAGTCAAAGATAAAAATGGAGGATAGGCTTGGAAGGAGTGAGATCAGAGTCTAACTATAGCTATCTGAAAGAAAATTATTTCTCCAAAAGACAATTGATACTGACTCCCTAAATCCAATGCTTTCCCCAGTTCCTGCTGATTTTCAGGTCAGGGCAACCTCAGCACAGAAGATGTCATTGAAATGTGATTGTTGTCCAGTCAAAGTGGAGGTTTATGAGAAGGTCGGATTCAGAACAGGTTTTCCATGCAGGAGAAGAAGAAGTCTGGGGGGAAGGGGGGACCCCTGGAGATGTGGGATGGTGTTGGTGTGTTGCCAGCCCAAGGCTGTGGTGACCTGTCCCAGGCTCTCACCATCTGCAGGGCAGCCTGAGCAGTGCATCCCTGTGCTCTGCTGGCAGCCCAAATGTCTAAATTTTGATAGGGCTACAAACCAGTGAATGAAAAGCTCTTGTAATAAAGATCTGAATCTCAGTCATGAAAATTGATACTTGCAGTGATGTAGCAAAAACAAGTTTTGATCAGTGTATGAGGATAACACTCCGCAGCGTAAGCACAGCACTGCGTTTGTTACGTGCGAGGGACAATCCAAAGGAGTAAAGAATGCTTGAGCCTGGGCTGATCAATGGGGTTACTATGGCACCCTCATTTACCCAGGGATGTGAACCAGGCATGTCCTGAATAGTATTCTCTGAGGGCTACTTTGGCTGTCAGGTTAACCCCACAGAAGCCAATATGCTTGGCTGATAGAATAGGAAATGCTTCTCAGAAATAAGGATTTCTACCTTGAAAATTCAGCAACACCTTGGACCCTGGAACAGGGAAGATGAACTGGCAGTTCTTGTGGCAATGCTTCTGCCCCTCAACCAGGCACCACCTCTGGAGCAGCATCTTTTTGCAGCAAAGGCTGTTCTGTTGAGAGATGTTACATGCTAAAATTTATCATATGGAATGATGACTTTCTCCAAGACTTTCATTAAAATGTATCTGTTTTTTCTGTCTTTATGTTTATGCATGAACCGAACGATTATTCAAGACAGCAGATGAGTTAAATACTTTTATTTTGCTCAGAAATTATTTATTAGTTCTCAAATGCATGTTTGCCTTGTAATACTAAAAAGCTATGATGTTAATCAGCACAAACTTGGATTGCATCCTAAACTTACAGGGGTAAAATGAACTTGGATTGCATTTTAAATTTACGGATGCTGTAACAGTGAAGGGTGTGCTCTGCACATGCCATTGCAGAAAGCAGATCAATAGTTTGGTCTAAACAGAGTAGATTTATTTAGTGCCCCAGGCTTCCAAACACAGCTTGGTGGAAAAAAATCCTGGATTTAGAATGTCACAGATGTTACTAGAGAGAATTAAAGGTAGTGGGCCTTACTCTGTTTCTTCTGTCTTTGGATTGCTTTAATCTCTTCAGTGATACTGTTCCTGCTCTAAAGCAACATAAGGTGGAAATCTGATTGTTTTTAATGAGAGAGGTTGAAATATGGGAGAGTAACGCAGTAAAGTTGGTTGGTAAGCAGCTAATGAAATTAATTTGATTTAGTAGCTTCAAGAATTAAACTTGAACATTGACAGAATGTTCTTTCCTGTTTATACTGATGTTTTCAGTTCCCTGGTGGAGCAGTGGAGTGGCCACACAACCCACTAGATGTGGCTATGAAAGGTAAACAAGACACATGTTCTGGAAAACAGCTGAAGGGTTTTGGTTTTGGTTTCTCCTGAAAGCAGGTGAAAACTGCAGGGAAGAGGCTCGCTCTGAACACTTCAGACTTGTGAATTTTTTCCTAGCAATGTCAGTGTATTTACTGGTATAAAATGCTATAGGAGAGACTAAGTATTTGATTCAGATGGGTTAAAGAATCTGTTTCTATTTGATACACTTATTTGCATTAATCTTAGAAGTAGTAATTGGAAATGCCCTCATAAACCCCGAGACTGGAGCCCTAGAATTAAAAAGCATTTGTTACTATCCAGGAATGTAGCTGTACAGTTTTATTAGCCTTTCTTCTACAGTAATCTATGGATCTCATTTAGCTGCATGCAGCCCTGTTCTTCTGAAACATAAAAGGAAGGAAATATCTCAATAGCCTGAAATCAAATTATCTCTCTGTGTTAATCTACATGTAAAACATCCAAGCCCACTTCTTTAAAAGAAAATAGTTTTACTGATAAGCAGAGCTAGACTGTGTTCTTTGGATACTAGAATTAACTGGATTTTTTTTTTTGTCTGCAGAGTGCTATTTATAGCATCAATTAATGCCTCATGGTTGGGATAAGTCATTTGACACATCTGTTGCTGAGCTTAAACACTCAGCGGTCACAGTTGGATCTTTTCCTCTCAAAATGTGTAGTGAAAGGATAGTTTTCTACCTAATGGCTTCTAGTTTGAATATGCTGCCTAAACATGCTGCCTGACGCCTTGCGGGGGCGTTTGGAATGGGTGAAGCTGTTGGGCTGCCTGACTACAGAGCTGACCTCAGCTTTGTTGCTTGCCATTTTGTTATTTATCTGCTTGATGATAGCACAATAGTATCTTTTATGAAAGAGTTATTATGAACTTCTGCAGGATTTTCAGCCTTTCTGTAATATTTCAGTTACTCTGTTTCACCCGTGACAAACTGGCCTGGCTTTGGGAACTGCTGCTGGCCACTGACTCATGTTCCTGTGTTTCGTAAAGATTTAATGCTCATAAATACAGGGCTGTTCTCAGCTGTACTTCCCCACACAGAGCCAGTTTCAGTCACATTCCTGGCAGTAGCCTTTCTCTTAAAATGGAAGCCCTTTTACCAAAACTCTCAACATCTAAGAGCCAAGAAAAAGGAGGATTCTTGTATATTGTTTAGTGAAATCTCGTAAGTGTTCTGTGGAAGTAACTGCATGAGGTTGTAACAGTGTGTTTATGTGTTTGGCTTATTTGTGGCCAAATTGGATTGTATATTAATGAAGCCAAGCTTTAAAATACATGGGAAAGAAGGATGGAGTAGAGTTATGAAGTGTACTGCTTTTGAGCTTTATCTTTTTCTCCTTGAAATAGCCCTGTTCTGAGGACAGGTGTATTGATTTTGGGTGGCTCTGCTTGCGAGGGAGGCTCTACAGTAAGGAAGTAATTTCTGTTGAAAATGTTACAGCCTCTGTGGTTAATTGAAGGCCTGATGCTCTTTAACAGTCACAGAGGCTGTTGGAGGGGCTTTCCTTTGCTGCTTGGAAGACATTATTCCAGTGAAGTGGTTATGGTGGGATTGTCTATTGTCCATTTCTGCTCAGAGTGATCAGTGGCTGAAGGCTCTGTGGATGTGGGTTAGGATCAGACTGGGGTCAGAGGAAGTGGGGGACATGGAGCTGCTGCTAAAGGCATCTGTGAGAATACTTGGAAGCCTGGATATCCATGAATCAGAAAGGGACCACAAAGTGCAATCCATTTTTAAGCAGAGCTCCTTATTGATTTCAGTGGGGGAGACCTTTGAAAAATCAATGGCACGCAGCAGCTTTAGTATGCAAGGACATGTGTTCTGGGGTGTTAAAGTGGTCGGCCTGTGAACTAATCAAGCTGGTAGCAATCATGTTTGGCAAGTTCCAAGGCAGAGGAAAAGATGTCAGAGGCTTGAGATGCTGCAAATTTACTATTCGTATTCCAAGAGAGATTGCAAAGTATGATCTTATTCATTCTAGCTTTAACTTTCAAGTTGCATTTTATTTCTACAGAGGAACAAAAACTATCAAAGGAAAATATAAAAACTTCTGGTAATATTCTGATTTTTTTCCATGAGAAACCATCTCTGCCTTGTTTGGTCTTGTGGTATTTACAAGATTTTTACAAAAACTATTTCACCTAGACACTCGTTTGGAAATATTTGGGGAGTGTTTGTTTACACAGAGAATTTACAGTGCACAGTGTGAATTTATAGATTATCACATACCCCATTAAACCTTAGTGTGGACACTTAGAAGGTGTGAAGTAATATGCTGCCATTTTGCTGTGCTGTTTTATGTTTAATTAACACAAACACTGATCTCTGAAGGAAGTGTGGCATAATGAGTGCTCTGATGGAGGAGTTCAACTTATGTTGTGTAGACAAGTCCTTAGGTCCCAGAGAGGAAGAGCTCTGCTTCAAAAAGGTGCTCTTTGCTGTTCTGATCTCTAAATGACAAATTTTAAGAAGAAGTGGATTCTTCTTTACATTGGGTAAAAGTAACCATAGGCTAAAGCATTTACTTTTAAATTTGCCCTTGTATAAATATTTCAATTTGAACTTTAGAGCATTAAACTTAATTATTTATGCTGTTATATATATGCAGTTATGAGAAAGATGTTCTGTATTTCCATAATTTATTTTCCTTTCCATTTGGAAGTACAGTATAGCAGTTGAAATTTACCTTACTGAGGAAAGACTGTTAAAGTGTTATTAAAGCTGTGTAGACACACCGTATCAGCAAGCCCTGAAAACACTGCATGAAATTTTAGAAGGAAAACCTGAAAAACTTTACTAGCAAAGTGCTGAAGTGAGTAATCTTTATCAAAGGGAAGCTGTAGAAAGAAGTCTGGTACCATTTAAACATGCAGTGTTTAATATATATAGAGAGAGATCGCATTGGATATAAGAAAATTCTGTATTCTTTTTTTGCTGAGAACTGTATCTTTTCTGAGGCACTACAATGTGATTTCAGTGCTTTTAATTAAAAGGTTAATTAAATTATTTATTTTTCAATGGACTGGAAACTGTTTTGGTAAGATTGGAGATGCTGTGGTGCTGCTGACCAGAGCCAGTTCTGTATTGAGTTAAGTGTTGGAACTGTATTGCCTGTACAAGCATGTGTTGGGATGCTTTTATTGATGTTGCTAAACCCAGTTCATAGTATGACATTCTGCAAAGTTATTTGCAGAATTTATTTATTTATACAGAATGAGTCCTGCTGGATAATCAGATGAAATTTCCTACTGATTTAAAATCTCAAATACTGCACATTGACATTTTTTTCTGCAGTAACGGACGTGGTAAGCTGCAGCACTCATTGCAATGTCCTTAAGATGCAAAGTTCCTTCTCAAGGAGTTCTCCTGTTACCATTTCCTCTGCCTGTTCATTCCCTAGTTTAAACCTTGTTTCACAGACTACCTCTGTCCAAAGGAGCAAAAAAACCCTGACCAGCTTTTTTGTTGTTTCTTTTGACACCAGCACAGTGTGTCTGTCTGTGCCTACCAGAGAATTATATTGAAATAGCTTTCTTTGTGAACTCTTCATTGCTATTCATTGGCGGAGGTTGTCACATAAGGGTCAAATTAGAACTTAGTCAAGCACAGCAGTGAGAGGACCCAGGCTCAAGACAGATTTCAGCATAAGGTCTGAGAAGCAATTTATTTGGAATGCGTTACATGTATTTTATATTTTTATCTATATATATATATATTTCCAAAGTGTTACTCTTTTATCTGTAGAAACTCAATTATGTTTAATTTATTCCCTCTGGTCATTTACTTGAGAATTAGTCTTTCTCTCACTCTACCTCCTGACTTTCATCTTTGGGCATATCTTTGTACAGTTTTGTTATATCTATAGAAGTGTTGGATGTAGAATTTACTTCTGTTAGTTTAAGAAAAAATGAGTTTTCTGGCAGATGGTTCCATGCCCTTTGAGGTTGGATCCATGCAAAGAAAGGATCATATTTCTGGTAATTTGGCTGAAACACAAGAAATTGTGTTTATGCTGGCTTCAGGAAGGCAGACAGTACCTGGTCAAGCATAAAATCTGCCAGGGCAACATTCCTCTCTGAAAATATTCTAAAACATTTGAACCAGCAGTGTGAGTTTGTACTGGCTCTGCATTTTGTGCCACGTGTTTGCAGCATTTTTGATGTGGTAGTAGCTTAAGACTGGCAGTGCTGCCTCACAGAACCATGCCTTTGCCAAATGGGTTCTGTTGTGTATGTTCTCCAGCAAAAACAGGGACTAAATTGGCAGCTGCTGACCCAGAGAAGTTTCAGGGATAAATGTTTTAAGACAAAATAAATCAGGGATTTACTGAGCTACACAGATGACCTGATATCCCAAAAGCTTCTTTCAGTTTGGTTTCACACAGGATCAGACAGGTACACATACAGACTAGGAGAACAAGCTATTGTGCTGTGTGCATCTTTTAGGAATGAATGTCCCGTCTCTTAACAGTGATCTGTGCTGTGAGATGATCGTGAGCCGTTTGGGGCTTGTACATCTGACAGGGACCTAAAGTTGTGTGTCTAAATAACAGTTCTCATTTCTGAGAACATCATGTTAGGTTTCTGTGTTTTAAATTGCCTGGCTACAATATCCAGCTTTGCAACATTCCATCATCCTCATTCCACTCTAGAGTTTTCCCTGATTCAGGACATTAACAGTAAATCTCACAGGAACATGCAAATATTGGTCCCTGATAACAAATCAGATTAATCAGGGTGGGTTATTTTCCTCAGGAGTCTCAGGATTGGCTTCTCTGAATGTTACTTTTTTACTACAAGTTAGGAGGAAAACACTGTAATAAATAATTTCTACAACACAGTGAGAAGAACCTGGGAGCTGACTATGTATAGAAGAGGCTGTAGTACCTAATTAACTAACCCTGTCTCTCTTTCCTCTCTCTTGTAGCTGGTTCTTCTTGAGACTGCTCTCCTGCTTTGTCTGTCCTGTTCTAACCTTAGTGGGTGATGTCCCAGCAGCTCTAACCCTCAGACTTCTGTGCCTCACTAGGTGTGTATTGCTCGGCTTTCTCTGCATGCTTTCTGATGTCGCATGGGGCGCAGCAGTCATGTTATGCTACTCATCTCTTGTGGCACTTGAGGCTGAAAATGTTTTTAGCATGTGTTACGCTTCAGTTCCATAGATTGTTTAAGCCTCATTCTTGCTTTTATTCTGCTGGTTTTCTTCCCTGGAGAAGCACAAAGCTGCTGTTTCCATACACACTCACACACCTTCATGTTAGCTCTTACAACTGCTGAGCTGCTGTATGAACGAGCTTCTTGATGCTCATAGAAACATCTCTTGCCAGCAGGACTGAGTAGACTTGGACTGGTCTTGGATAGAGCGGTAGTGGGGCAGCTGCGCTCAGCATCCAGACTGTTGGACGTGAGAAATCCCTGAGAGCCTTTTCCTCTGCCTCTGAGAGAAGCCTCTGCTATGTTCTGTAGCTGGCAGGTGTACACAGCACTCTCTGCATGCTGCTCACTCGAGGACCTGATCTCCTTAGGAACGCACGGCACTTGGATGTGCAGTGGATTTGAGGTTCTCCATGACTGTTAGGATTTAGGTGCCCAAATCTCACAGAACTTGACCCCTCTTAATCTGAACAGCTCTTTAAGAACTCTTGACTATCAGCTACATCCTATAATAGCAAAATTAGCATGCAGAGTTGACTCAGGTTTTTTGTGGAGCACCAAGTGACCCTTGGAGTCTTGGCAGTGTTTCCAAGAGCCTCAGACTTGGGCATGAGCTGGGGTATTAGTGGTGAGCAGGACCCCTATTTGGGTCCTTTGCACTGGGGTGGTTTTCATCCTCCGTGAGCACTCAGGTTGTATTGACTTACAAGGACCTTTGGATGCATTAGTTTCTCATATGAACAGTCAGAATAAACACATCCTCTTACTTTGCTCTAACTCCAGTGCAACACTAATGTATTTAGAGTCACATAGTCAGGAGAGATTTGCTGCTGTCAGTGTAGCCTTTGATACTTTGTAGGCAACTATTTGCTGTGTTTACAAGTGCAGCCGAAGGAATAATTTTTACCTGGCTGCTCTGGGTCTAATATTTTCATTTATTGATACCCTTTTCCATGCACTTTAATTTATTTACGAATGGTAGCAAATTGCAAGTGGCAGCCTGAGTAACTGACTCATGAGTCAGTACCTTTACTTTTCTCCTCCAGTCTAGACTGCTGAAAATGTAAATTGTTGAAACCCTTGGTAAATAATTGGGGGTGCAATCAACAGCAAGCAAGTATTTATCTGCTAATAAAACATTTGAGATGCAGAAGTCTGTCTTTGTCCAAGGGTTCTTAAAAGGCAGTTATTGGTCCTACTGCTGTTTTTGCATAGCAATTAGGATTTTTATGGTCGCTAATTGTACATCTGAAAATCTATACAGTTTATTTTCTGCCTGTGTTTTTCTTTGCATAGAGAAAAGAAGCACAATATTTATGGTTATAAGGAAGTTAACACTATACTTTCTGCAGGGAGATCTCTCTAGAGATTTGTACCATTTGTAAAACCCAAATTTTCTAGGTTTTCTCATGTGTGGCATCAAGGGCTTATATCTCATTAGGGATTTTCTTAATGAGATCTTTGTCACATTCTCAAAATGTGACTTAGAAGCTATACACAAGCTCAGTCATAACTTGATTTTTAGTATAAAAGCTGTAACTGCTTCTGAAGAGAGCCTTCTTGATTTTTCATGCACTGATGGTAATGCTTTTCCTTAGAACAGAAACTTGCATTATGTGTTTTACAGGAAGCCCATTTGTTTTAAATTTAGTTACTGTAGATAACATCTTGTCATCTTCCTTTGACATCCCTGCTGCATTCACTTTTTGAAATCAGTCCACAGAAATATCCAGCCAGTGGGACCCCTAAAAAGATGACTTTTGTGTCATACCGTGGTTGAATGTGAGAAAGAGCAGTTCTAGCTGCAGTGAAATTCCTGAAAGCTGGGCCCCTGTGGGGAGTGACTGAGGAGACCTGAACTCCTGCTCTGCAGCACCTTCAAGAAGCCTGTCTCCATTCATTAATCCCTGACTCATCTGGACTCTTTCCTTGGGCCTGGAACACCCCCTCATGAGGTGTATTTGGCTCGGTTTATCTGCTCTAGCATGGGTGATCAGTAACCCAGGGGTTGTCTTTAGGAATGTACAGTTAGAAATGCCACCCCCAACCCCAGATACGTTTCTTCCGAAATCTAACTTGTGCCCGGGTCTGTGAAGCCCCACTTCCTTCACACTCCAAGCAGTCTGTGAGCATGCCTGCACTCCTGGGAGTAGAGACAACAAACAGAGCTGTCTCCATCTGTGCAAAAGCAGAGAAGCGCAGAAACATGGAACTTGGCTGCACGCAAGCCAGCTGAGATCCAGAAAGTCTGGCTGTGTTCATTTCTAGCTGTGCCAGGGCTACATCATGCTGAGATGGAGCAGGTGAGTCTTTCTGTGACTTCCCATGAATCATATTACCCTTTTAGAGGGTTGTGATTATACTTTGCAGAAACCAGTGTACTCTCTGAAGGTTTTATAGAATTCTAATAATCTATTGGAAGATCTCAGAAGTTGGCAGCTTAGTCCATATATGACTAGTCTGTGACATCTGGAAAACCCTTTGGTGGTTTTTGGTTTTCTTTCAGAATTTCAATAGACGTTAAATCAATGCATAATGAGAAAAGTTCTGCCTACTGGTCTGCAAACATGCAAGGCTCAAGTCATAGTTATAAGTAAACATGAGATTAATACATGGTAATCCTTACACTGTTCCCAACATGATTTCATGTTACCCTGGTTCCTTTCAGTGGCAACTGTGTAAGGGTTAACAGTGAACACAGAGCTACTGGCAGGTTATTCCCCATGAAATCAGGGTGTATGTCATTGGCTTTGGTCTGTCACTTTTGCCCCGGTGTCTTTTCGGCCTGTTGGGTGGTTTTAACTATGTATGACAAAAGAAAGGAGACCTCGAGCCTATGTAGGAATTTCCAACAAACTGTATGAAAACATGCAGCTTAATCACTACTAATGCTCCTCTTTGGGAACATAACAGTATTATGACCACATTATTATGAGCTACCAAAGAATCTGCATAGGAGAGAGACCTGATAAATGTAACAGTCATGGAAAACACATCAGTCAAAAATGTGCATCATCTAAAGGCACTGAACGATGAATTGCAAAGCATCGGGAAGCAGGGAACTATCTGTGCTCATGGAAATTCTTGTTGGCAGATGGAAAACAATCAATCTTTGGCAGCAAATCAAGGGACAATTTCTCAGGACTTAACTCTCAGCACGGAAGATGAACAGTTCTTGAATTACAGGAGCTTGAGACAATTCTGCCTCTGCTTGTCTCAGAGGTGCTTTAAGTAGTTTAGTAGTGAAGGAGTTACTTTTTTAACTTTAACGAAGGGTTCTGTTGAGGCCATAATTTATGCTTATATTGTATTGCTGATTTCATACTCACAGTGAAACGTTTTAAATGATGTTCAGGTCACTGATCTGTGGAATCAATGGAGAGTTTTATTGCGTGCACCATACAGGTGGAGATAGGGTTTTAAATGGGTTGTTTAATAACGCTGCTAGAGAAGACATAAGGCAGAAGTTCTAACCCATCTAGCTGGTTTCTGAGTTCCTTTTTCTGCACTGAAAGACAAGCAGTCCTTTGTGTTTTCCATGGAAGATGTTTGGTTTTTTCATTTGCATTATTAACAGACAGCTGCATGAAGGACTGTTTCATTGGCTGAAATCATCAAGCATTTCAACTGCAATTGCACACTCTGCATTTAAAAATGTTTTCCGTGTTACAGTGTGCTGCTATAATTTAAAAATGAAAACTGTTTTCAGCTACTCTCTGTTAAGTTTGGAGGGGGTGTGGAGAAAACGGACAAAACTGTTTTCTTCTACCATGAAGTTTCTATCCTTAAAAATGTTAAACTTCTCGCTTACACTGTTAAAGACAAAAATTCCAGGTGTCTGTCATGAGAATATTCCTCATTCCCTCTACAGCCGTATCTTTTTTTATATATTTCTTTTAAGTACATTATTATTTGCACAGTGAAATTAGCTCTGCAAGAGGGATGAAAACCTTTGTCAGAGCAGTTTTAGGAAAAAGATCAAAGGAATTAAATACAAATTCTCTCAAAGGTGAGCAGTTTTTTTCTTTTTTGAACAGGGATGTCTTAGATTAATTATTTTTAATTCAAAGTCAGATCAGTGGATGGAAAGATGGGTGCTTTTCAAAGAGCTCTGCAGTTTGCTTCTTAGAGTGGTCAGTGTTTTAGCAGGGTGACTAACGATGTGCATTTTTATCTCTAACCTCTGACCTGTGCCCTCCCGACCCTTTACCTAACCCTTTTCATTTGCCCATGTCAGTTAACAGGCGGGAAGCATTTGAAAGCAGTCATGGATGACTATGATATCAGGTCTGCTGCCAGCATTTTAGCATCTGTTAAAGAGCAAGAAGCTCGTTTCGAGCGGCTCACCCGCGCACTTGAGGAAGAGCGGCGCAATGTCTCCTTGCAACTCGAGCGTGCCAATCAGCCCGCAGACCGAATGAGCATTTGCAACATTGGCAATGGTCAGCCACTGGCAACCGCCTGGCAGCAGCTCGTACTGCAGGTAACAGCCTGCTCCTTTCACTGTCACCAGAGTCCGCCCATAGTGCAGTGTCCCATTCCGGGAAGTCAGGTGCATCGTGTGTTGTCAGCATTTCATTATTGTGGGGTTTGTCTTCTGATAGCTTGGAGCCGCTGGGCAGTTCGTGGGCTTCATTGAGTCATCTGGGAGCTTGGGCTGCAGAGCCTTGGCTTGGAAGTTGCTCTTCCTGTTGGCTCATGTGATACTTCTAAAAGCATGTGCATACTTGTGTAAAAACCCTAAAGAGGGATCTTCACACCCTCCTCTAAATCTATGCACTTGCTCTAAGTCTGGTGATGTGCTGATGGTTGAAAAAGAAGGCTGAATCATAATCTCCATAGCAAACAAAATTTCCATTAGAAATAGCTGGACTTTGAATAGAGGGAGCAGCATGAAAAGCAGGGATTTCCCTCCTGCAAAGCCTTATTGTTTGTGTAGGGAGGACTTCATCATTTATTTCTCATGTGCAGTGAATTGCTAGACTATTTTAATGATGCAAAGTGGCTTTGCGGGTAGCTTTAGATTTTCAAATATTGTTTTCCTTGATATACATTCTTTAACTGTTTAAATGTGCAATGATAAACTGTCTGCATCTCTAAATTACTTCAGCTCTCAAACCCCTCTTACACACAAGGTAAGTCATGCAGAAGCAATAGTACCTTTTGTGAAGGTCTGTTTCCTAAGAAAACATAGTTCAATTCAGAAGGAAACTCTGGGCTATGGGGATTCTAAAAGTTGTTTCCCAGTTATACCAGACTGTTTTAGAATTATACTTGCATTGAGCTGTATTCAGGCAGACTTTACCTTATATTATGTTAGCACTACTTTTCTATTAAGAGCTGCCTTGTTTTTATACATGTAGATGCTTTAATTTGGGATTTCATGTGAAAGGAGCAGCCTACACTGGTTAGGCTAAAAGTCTGGTAAGAGCTGGAGGTGGTTATCCTCTGATCAGCAGCTGGCCTGGGAGAGGGGAGATGTGCTGATGTATTTTTCATGGGAAAAGGACAAGTTCACCTTCACTTTTTCTGAATGACTTTGTGCAAAGTGCCTGATTAATAGCTTCAGAATGAAATTCCTTATCCACAAAACTGATGAAGCATGAGTTTTCTGCAGTGTAATGGCTTAAGGTCTAACCACTTCCAAGAAAACTTAATAAAAGAGTTTTAAGTTACTGGGGTCTACGTGACTCTTATGGAGAAACAGCCCCTGTGAGTGACCCCAGAAAGAATCTGCATATGCTCAGCTCACTGCCACTGGGTGAGGGGAGCTTTAATTCATTGATAATTAGCACTGAGGTTTTTAGAGTACCTTGTATATTAAATAAAATGGATAAATAGATAAATATGCACAATTAAGAATTAATGTAAGGTTAGTTGTGTGAATTTTCATAAAATACACTGAGGGCCAAATTCCTCCCTGATGTACTAGAATTAAATAGTGTTTAAATGAAGGATGAAAGCTCTACATTCAGTCTTATGCAGAATATATACTCTTTACATCTCTAGTATTCTATATCACCTGTCATTGTGCAAAGCAAAAGGCACTCTGTGCTCTGCTGTCTGTGGGATTGCTCACATACTGCAGTGAAATCAGCTCTCAGAGGCTGTTTCAGTGAGGACTGGCTGATTTCTGCAGATCACCCCATTCAACCGTTCTAAGGAATATTGCAAAGTAACTCAAGTAGCAACTTTTCCATTCAGAACGTGCATGGTGATAATACATAATCTAGTTATTCTGAGTAGAATTTGGACAAAAGAAACGAGGGTTAGTTCCATTTTATGAGAGTGACAAATAATCTTTAATGATCTTCCCAACCAGGCATCAGTTTTTCGTGTTGTTTGTTTGCCAAAGTGGCATCTGCCAAAGGGATGTGTTAGAGAAGTGTGTATAGGTATAGTCAGGGCTTTGTTAATAGAATCTCTCTCAGCACTTTTTTTTAATATACAATCCTACACTTACTCCCTTCTTGGAATAGAAAATTAAGACTCTTTTTTTTGCCCTTTTCATTTTAGACAAGGAAAAGTATTACATATATGTGCCATTTGCCAGGAGTGTAACAGTTTTCTGAAGTCCTCAAAACACAAAATCAAGGTTTTACGAAAATATTGATTCTAATTAATTAATTCTGGAACTCTTATTTTAATTTCATTTTTTCGTTAAATACCACCTTTAAACTTGTTCCATAACAATAACTCCTTGTCCTAGACAGCCCAGTTAGCCACTTGCTGGTGAGTTCTGCCTGTTCAGTGTGAATTTCAAATACTGGAATGGAACATGTGAACTCTGGTGCACTTGCTGACTTTTTCTGTGAGTGTGTATGTCATTGTATCTTTTGGCCCTTGATGCCAGATCTGCAAATGAGGTCAGGGATGTGCTGTAATTGCCAAAAAATGTGTGCATAGGCTTCTTGATTTTGCATTAAGAAAGTGTGGATATTTTTTTCTAAAAAACACCTTAAAGGTGTTTTAATGGGAGAAGTTGATTGCTTGGACAATCTAAACAAATCATTAATAGTTTGTTCAGATATTACTTAGAAATAGCTGAGATTATTCTTTAATAGGAAACTTTCTCAGAGGAGGGGTTTCTGGGAAATAATGTCCTCACAAATGTCTCCCATTAATATTAGTGAGAGGCTTTTATTCAGGTAGTGGCCAAGGCATTTGTGTTTCCATAGCCCACTGCAGAAGGCAGTGCGTGCCAAACCTCCAGGCTCTGCAGAGGTTTGTAGCCATCTCTGTTCCTGCAAGAGGCTGTGAGTAGCTCCTGCCATGTGAGCAGTCAGCTTTGACCCACACAGGCCCTGGCGAATGGGGACAAAGGTGCTCTTTGTGGTTCATGCACTTGCACGATGGGTAAATGTAACTTCTGCTGTGTGCAGCTGCCCAGTCCTCTACTGTGGCTGCAATTAGTTTGTTGCTGAGTGTGCAGCCAGTGACATGAATTAGGGTGTTTGAACTGTAGAACTTCTGGAAGATTTGCAGCTTTATACACATGTTACTGCAGACTGTGAAGTGGTCATATAGTCTTTCAGACTAAGAACCCTCGGGACAAAAAGTCATTGGTTACTCAGTGAAACCTTGTCATTAGTCTGGAAAATGTAACATTTAATGAAACTTTGGTCACAGATCTTTTACCTGGTTAATAAAATCTCCTAAAACTCACTACAGTTTTTAAGGATGTTTCAGACCGTCTCTGGCCTTGAATGGTGGGAGCCACATGGCTGGTCACAGCTGTTGGTTTCTGGAAGTGAGATAAATCATGTACATTGGTTATCACAGTATCCCAGGCCATGGGAGTCTTGGCAGTCTTGGCCTTTTGATCAGTTTACCAGGGCAGGCACAGTCCAGTAGGTGTCTGAGGCGCTGGCAAGTAGCACCCATCATGTGTCTTCTACATATTCAGGTATCTAATTGATAATGACCTTTACGAGCCTGAGAAATCTTATAGCTCTTCATGTATGAGGCATTTAGTTTAATCTACCTGGTTTTATTTAACTTCTTTTCAAATCAACCTTCTGCGGCCCTTCACAGTGGTAACTGAAGTTGGAAGGGAGGAGATACAGCCATGCCCATGTGGGGTATGTGCTGTGATGGGCTGACACAGAGATGCAGTATTACCAGCACAGAACATAACTTACTACTAATAAAGAATATTCACTTCTATATATATATATATATATACACCCACTTTTATTAAAACATTAGACATGTGATACTTATTAAACACAAGGCTATATCCTGACTTGGTTTAAACTGGCATGGCTCCATGGCTTTCAGAGAAGCTCTGTCAAGTCTGATCATCTGGGGAGCTGAACAAGGTTTGCATTCAAAGATTGTTTCCCATTGGTATGTGGTGATAACTTCCATTCCTGTTAATGTTGCATAACCAAAATAAAGTACCGCATTCAATAAACCTCTGTTGCCAACAAAAGCACTGTAACAATACTTTGACTTCAGAGATTCTGTAGTGCCCTGTAGAGATTGGAGAGGGTTTCTGTCAGAAGAAGGTGTTATCCCCCTTCTTACAGGTAGGAAAGCTGTGGGAGTTGCCAAATCTCACATGGCACAATTAACAGAAATCAGCCCCTTACATGCTGATGCTGGATTTTACTTATCAGATATATTGACTCTTATATGCCTGTAGGAAGTAACATGGGTTGATCTGAGAAGTCTTCGCACTGACAAAATCATCCAATAATTAAAAATTTATTACATTTGACTGTTATTTTGATTCTTTTAGGCTCCCAGTGGTGGGTTTGTTGGAGTGTTTTTATATAAAAAAACAACCAAGTTAATACAATTAATTTTTTTCTTCACTTTGTAAATGTGATTATAGCTGTTCAAGGAAAACTAGCTTATGGAAAAAAGTTACAGAATATTTTCATAATTACGATTTGGATCATTTATATATCAGCTTGTGTTTCAGAGAAATAACACCTTTGAAAACAAACACATTTGACAATTTTTTATTTTTTAGGCAGGTATTTTTAAGCCATAATTAAGCACCAATATTCTTGAATCTTTACATTAATCTGAGGTACCTGTGACTTTTGCCAAAAATGACACCTAATGAATTGCAGGTCGTTTTCAAATAAAAGGTGAACTCTAAAGCATACCAGAACACACGGTGAGAATTTAAAAAAAATACAAGAAGATTAGCTCAAATTGCTTTTCGAAGAAATTTACCTTTCTGAGTCAGCCTGGGCAACAATAACACTTCTGTCTGTGTTTCATTACTTTTATTTAAGATTCCCTGTTCCACACTGACGTAGTGCAGACTGCTGCAATTGAGAGGCTGTTTCCAGTGCTTTGATAGTAAGAACATGGGTGCATTAATACTGTATATAATGGGTGCGTTAATACTGTATGTATGTTTAAACATATCCAGAGAAGAAGCAAAAATGAGTTCTGAGCTTCACTAAATCTTCACTTTACCTTTTCTCTCTTCTGCATCTCATGTAGAATGCAGTCCCATCTTTGCATGTGAAGTTTTATGTAATTAGTTCAAGTTTGTAGTGTCTCTTGGCTTCCTGTGTTATGTAACATATTTGTGCTCATACTAAGGGACTGAGAGCGTGGAAAATTCCGGGGTTTTTTGCGTTACAGGTAAGGTCAGGTACAGACAACAATGCTGTCGGTTCATGACAGTTCCCTGGTGTTACAGTACTATTTCCTGCTACAGTGCCAGATAACAAGAAAAAAACTCATTGGTAGTTAACCCCTGGATGTTCTCCTTCTGCCAGTATTGATAGGTAGCAAAATGTTGAAAGAACTTGCAAGGATAGTCCTAATTCCTTTTTAAACCCAGCTGAATCCATAGAAGTGTACATTCCTCTCGAGATATGCTGCATGGTTTGGTGTCAGTCACCTCACACCCAACCTGCCTCCCCCTCGCTCTGTGATTTGGCTGCCCCTCCCAGCACCCCTCACTCCGGAATTTGCCTCGTGTTCCTTTCGCCTGCAGGTTCCTGGGAGTTACAGGGACACTCATTGTGCCCTCAGCCTGATCTTGCAAATTCACTGTGAGTAGAGTTACTGAGCTTCTAGGAGTGACCTGGGTCAGGTTTCAGCCTCTGCATATGTGCAACTATTCAAAGGTTCCAGGGAAGGAGGAGGGAGATTTGGGAATATAATTCCCATGGGAGAATGAGTTCTTAGATCAGAATTTGGCATGAGCTGAGAGATACTTCAGCAGTTAGGAACTGCACCAGGAGCCATTACTCAGCTACATTTCAGGGAGATGTGTTCCCGTCTGCTCCCATCCCTGGCTTCTGTTGTGTTGAACATGATAATAATTACATTTAGCTTGGAGGTTGGAGCTTTGAGCACCTTGTTTATGGACATTGTCCCATCTCTGGGAAAGCAGCAGCTCCTGGTTTAGAGTGAGAGTCAGGACTTTTGGCTGATAGCTCAGCAGGAGTGGAAGCTGCAGCAGGAGCTGATGTTCCTCGGGCCCAGAGCACTGCAGTTGGCTTGGGGCAGTTGGCTCGGGGAAGTGCTGCTGCCAGCCTGTGCCCTGCAGGCCTGGGCCAGAGCAGGAGCTCTCCTGGAATCACTGTAGGTGTCAGAGACTTTACAAAGTGACAGCATGGCATGCAGCAAGGAGCTCCTGCTGTTTGCCTTTCTGCTGGGATAACCCAAATTCCAAAGGAAATCTTAAAACCTGCTTCATGTATTGCAGGAGGAATTCCATAAGAAAAGAGTTTGTGCGACAGGCATCATGAAATACATCATATGAGAGGCTCTGAAAATGAACTCAAGTAGTATTCTAGCAAGAATTTACATTTCCTTGTTCTTCTAGTTCTTGAATAGTCTCACCCCTGTGATTGTTCTTCAGTCTTCATTCAAGGCCTTAGATGGTAAAAACATGGATACAAGTAAATGGGAATATTAATAACAACTTCAGCAACAACTAAGAAGCTTCAACCAGCTGAATCAGAAGCTGTGCAGTTCTTTCCAGAAGGGATTTATTTGATAAGCAAACCACTTAAACCCCACTTAGGAGAGTCATTTGGGCCTCAGAACTGCCAGCATGCAGCAGAATCCACTCAAAATCTGATGTGTTATCTGAGAAGTGTTCGTATAAAACTTTGTCATTGAGTCTAGTTTAAAAAGTAGATTCCAAATTACTCAATTAAAAGAAAAAAGGGAACCCAGCAAATGAGAAACTGACCCTCTGTCAGGGGGAAGAATTACTTTATTCTTTATATTATTTGTTTTTCTCAAAATTTAATTACATACTATTTCGTAATTTTACATGTGCAGGTTGAAAATATACTTTCAGCTCCAAAAAGCACACTTTTGCAGAAATGTCGTTTTTCTCTCTGTCATCAAAAGTACCTGACATTCACATCTTATGCCTCATCTGTAAAGACTGTGCTGTGCAAGTCTCTATGGGAATTGCTGAATTCTGAAGTGCCATCTAATGTTTGTCTGCAGGACAGCAGCTGCCTTACACTAATGATTGTAATAGTGCAAAGCAATGGCCTTGTTTGCCCTAAGCATGTCAAATATTTTTGCAGTTTCATTTGCCTTGAAAGTTTCAACTCCTTTTGTGTATTTTTTTTTGAATGAGGCTTTGGAAGGAACTGAAAAGCAAGGATTTTCTTATTTTGTTTGCCAAAACTTGTGAAAGAATGATTTCTCACAACTGTTAGCCTTTCTGGCCAGGAGCTATGCCAGGTTTAAATTAAAAATAATTAAATTGAATGACAAATTCACTGTTCCATAATAATTTTCCATGATTTTACGTTGCTATACTAATAGAACTGTTTTCTTCTATGACAACATATAAGAGAAACAAATTAAAATTAAATTCTGATTGCAGTGTGTTCTTCATTATGTAAACAGGCATCCGGGTTGTTCTTTGCATGATGTCTCTGAGTGTTACAACATCAGCAAGTATAACAGCAAGTAATTATTAAAAATGTCTTAAAACAGGAACATTAAACTGTAAACATTAAAGAGTGGTATCAGGTTTAACAGGACTTTCTGAAAAAAACAACTTTCTAGTCGCATTTATTACATTTGCCTCTTGGTAATTAACATGAATCATCTTACATTAAAGTTGTGATTTATTTTTCATGTCCTGCTGCTTGTTTGTTTCTCAGTTCAGACAGCAGAATATGATTAATTGTCCTGGCTTTTTAAGATTTTTAGTTGTCCTACATTTTAGTTCCCAAGCATACAACTGTATTAGTTTAGCTGGGATGTTCAGGAAGAAAGATTTTAAACCATCACAAAATCCTTTTGCACTATATCTCCCAATTTGATGAAAAGATTTTGTTCCTGATACAGGCCTTGATCCACAGGGGTGCAGCAAGGCAGAGCTTTATCCCTACAAGGCGTTGCCCAGGAGCCTGTCAGCCTTTGTGAGCCTCTTCTCTTGCAGAGCCACAGGTGGCTGCAGAAAGGTTTTGCAGAAACTTTAAAAACACCAAGCAGACAACCTGGCAATTTCCTCTTCCCCTGAGCCCTTCGGGCTTTGCACCCACAGGGTTTAGCCTGCCTTTTAAACTCAGAAATTTTCTGTGGTTCCCTTTCAGCTGTCTGCAATGTCTGTAAGCTCTTGTGAACTAATGCTGGAAGAGCCCAAAATGGATGTTGGGTTATGATGACATTGATAAATTACTGAGTCTTTGCTAGTTTAGGCCATCTTGTTAATGGTTCAAATTATGTTTCTGCTTGCTTTGTCACAAATGTAGACTAATTCACTGAAGTCATCAGTGTGACTGAGAACAGAATGGCCAAAGATGGCCACAGGCAGCCTCAGGCTGTGTGCCAACTATAATTAAAGCCTTTGATTTAAATAAATGTCACAGTTTACTCTTTATTTAGATATTATAAAAAAAAACTCCACAAACCAACCAAACAAAAACCAAACAAAACCCCAATAACTGCTTCTTTTTTAAGCTACTAAATTACTGGCTGAAGAGAGTATTTTTTATCCATAGTTGTGGTGACTGGGAAATGCTGCAGAATACCATCTGAGTTAGTTTTAAGGACTTAATCTAAAATGCTGGTGCAGTGGCACTTTTAGAATACTGTAGTTAAAGATTGAAAAGAACTATAGTGTCTGTATTTCTAACACATCTTGATTAGCTCTTCTTCCTTTTTGCAGTCTTATTTTCATATGTAACTATTGAAAAGACAAGAAACCTGCTCTGAAATAAATTTCCTACACAGAGATCTTAAGTCTCTCTTCAGAATGGACTGCAAAACAGCTTCAGGTTTTGGTTTGAAGAGGACAGTAATTGCCATGCAAATGGGTAGATTGTGTAGACACTTATCAGTCCAGTACATCATGGCAAACCACATTTTTGCTTTCTGGATGAGAGAATGACGTGTTAAGCTGGTACATTCCAAGCAAGTGTTTGTGATATGCAGCATGAAGTACAGCAGAAATCGTCTGGAAAATCCACAAACCAAAACAAAATCTAAGAAATGAAAAATGGTTAATACTGGATCTTTCTTTCCTGCATTTGAGTCTTTGTTTTCCTTTCCAATAATTACAGCATGAAATTATGGTCACAGTACCAACCTTAAACTTGATTTGTTTTCCTTGTTGTTGTCATTCTGTTACAAATGTCGTGGTCATTTAAATTTTTTTTTCATAAACTGGAGGAGGTTTTTTTTTATCCCTTTAAAATGTAGTTGATTCTTACCTAAATGAAGCTGCTGGGAGGAAACATAGGTCATTCATTCAACTACAACCTATATGCAGTGACATGTAGCTTCCTCTGCCCTTTGTTTCTAATGTAAGCAGTGCTGTCACCAGACTGTCCTTGTTCTCATCCTGTCATATGACAACTTCGATGAAATGGAGTTGACTGATATTAGATGCAGCAAGATGGAAGCTGTGTTGGTATACAAATTAAAATCCCCAGAACTTACTGAAATGCCTAATGGTGTCAACCTATAGAAAGTGTCTGTTTCCTCTCTGCTATATTGTTCTTCAGCCTTGTGATCCTTTAAGAAGCCGGTATTAAAAAGAGGTCTAAACAAGACACCTAAAATCATCCTCCATTTATATACAACAGCTCCCCGAGTGAGGCAGCCTGGCTTTGTCTCCATTTCTAACCTTGCAGTATGGGAGCAAGAAGATTGTCAAAACCATGTTCATGGCAATGTTAGAAATATCAGAGTGGATGTGTCCTACTAGAGTCACGCAACCATTTTGGAGCAAGTACAGATGCTTTGAAAGGGTTCCTGTAACTTTTCAAATACATTTAAAAATGATGAGAATGCTAACAGGGAAAGATTTCCAAATGTATCTTGGAGATAGAGTGTTCTGTTTTCATTTGCTTGGATTAAAATCACTACTGTAGGGCACTGTGACACATCACAGTGTGCTGTGCTTTAGTTCTCCCACTTACCTTGTTTATTTGCTGCATGAAATTCACAGAAGGACAATAAAATACCCTTGGCATGGAAGCTCCTGTCTTAATACAGGCTCTCTAATTCGGAGAATTGCCATGGGTGATGGTGGTGCTTTTGCCTATCCGGTTAGCTGGGATTCTTGATTCATCTTGTGCCTTCTTGCTCTGTTGGGTTTACGGAAGTTGCATATCACTGAAGCCATATGTTATGATCCCAGACAGAGCTGTAAACCATTTCCTTTTTACTGCCTCTGAGAGCAGATTAATCTATAGAACAGCACTAGTGACGGGGATTTTTTTAAGGGTAATGGGAGAAAATAAGGAAAGAGAGCTTGGCTGAGATACTATACTATTCCATCTTCTAAAGAATTAAATCCCTTCCTATTTATAAATTTTTAATTTCTCAGCAAGAAGAAGGAAGGTTTTCACCCTACTTTTGCAGCTGGAAAAAAATGTGACAGATTAAGAATTTAAGGTTCATTTAAAAAAAAGAGGGGAAGGTTGTGATGGAGTCAGCAGTCTGATACTAATGGATAGAGTGTTTGTTGCCAGAATTTGGAAGTTCAGTATAACCTTAGGGATCTAATCCATAACTCTTTTTTAGGTAATTAGTTCTTTCACTTCACATTGCCAAATCTCAGCATTCAGAATTATATGAGCTGGTAAAATATTGCAAGAGGCTAAGGGGATTGGAGATGTAATTTGCCTCTTAAAAAAACCCCAACTTTTAGCTTTTCAAAATTTACTTTACAACCAGAAGGCCTACAAGCATCTATTTCATATTTTAAAGGAAAAACATGTTTTTAAATGACAACCTGACTCTAGCAGGTGGGACTTCAAAATTCAGCAGAACTAATCGTGCATGGCTTGCACAAATACCTGTGGGTTTACAAGAGACTTCTTACGTGACTAAGAATTGGTGAGTCCATCCAGGAAGATTTTCAGTTTCGTCGATTTGCATGCTAGAGTAGCTGCTTCAGTGCCCTATGGATACAGGCTTTAGGTTCTTTTCTTTGACAGTGTAGAAAGGTCTGGCACATAGCCAGGTGCATGCCTAAATTGAATGGTGCTGTTCTGTGCCAGCATGGCCTCAACAAAAGTGGAGCTATTTTAGTTTGTTAACTGAAGAAGAGTTGGACAAGGAGAAGGGGTGGGAGAGCGCTGTACGAAAATACAGGAGACTCATACAAACCTCATTTCTTTTGCTGTGGCCTTTTACATATTCTATTAATGGGCACTACAGTTGCCTCTAAATTATTCCCCTGTAGGTAGAATACATCTTTTCCCTCCAGTGAAGCAAATCACTTCAGCTAAACCTTGTGGAACACCTACCATTGCCCTTGTCAAACTTTACAGCATTTCTTTTTAAACAAACTAGGATGGGCTGGGTAATGTAATTCTGCCCTGTTCTCTGCACCTAAAATACAAAGCCTTAGCTTTAGTATACATCTGGAATGTTGATATTGGCAGTAGTAGGAAGGCTGAAATTAGGATTACATAGGTCTGAAATATTTCTTCCACTCTTAATGTCTGTATAGAAGATGCCACTTTTTCACGTTCCTCTGGTAGGATTGATACAAACAGACAGTTAGTTATGGTGACACTGGAAGGATGTTTTAAAATTTTCAAGGAACCTGAAGCTGGGATGAAAAGACCCTTTTGCACAAAGGTGCCTATTTTGATAATTAAAGATGATTCAATTGTACCTTTCTTCCTAGTGTATAGTTGGTCTCCCTGTCTCTGACTATGCCTGTTTTCCAGGGCTAGTCTCTTAATTTGATGCCAGTGTCTTTCAGTCCCTAATTACCATTGTTCAGCCACCAGCTGTTACAGTGCTGGATTTACTTATTGCTTTGGTTTGCTGCAGGAACCTAGCAGGAAGAGGGAGAACCACCACTGCCCCTTGGCTGGTGTTTGCAAGCAGTGCTGGATTTTCAGCCCTGGGGGCCTCAGCTCCCACCCAGGTCTGGCCAACAGCTTCCATGGAAGGGCGGGCCTCTGGTTCAGTGCTCGCTGAGCATCCCCTCTTGACCTGTTGTGGCTCCAGGGGAAAAAACGCTTCAGGTTTAGTTAAGGTTGGTTTACACCCACCAATCTACATCTCTTTTAAGACTTGATGTCTTAAAGTATTTGTTAATACATCACTTCCTGTAATTTTGTGGAAAAGGCAGAAAGACGGATCAGATCCTAGAATAAGAAGTATGGGAGGGCTCTCCTTCTTCCCAGGCATTTCATAGAGGTTCACAGCCTTGTGAGTAATGTTAAAAACTAAGAACGTCCAATTTACTAGAAATAGATGGATGTGAAAACCGTGTTGAACTATGCTCTGAAGTCCCAATTTTTGTTGCAGAATGTGGTGGATGCAAGGCATAGCACATCTGGCATTCATTTTGGTTATGAGTAATTTATCCAGACAGTCTTCTAATGGATGTGGGACAGGTTTGTGGGCAGGTGAGTGGCTTTAAAAAATGAGGCCAGTTGTACTTTGTAGCTCTAAGCCTCACCACACCTGTGTAAGATGCAAAAGGGAGGAGACGGTGATGGAGGATGATCGTTCTCTGGTGTTGGTCCATTAGCGATGCTCGAAGTGAAGTGCAAAAAGTAAGCAAGCAAGAAGGTTTCCTTTCTTGTGCTTTCTTGCAGACCGCCCTGTAATTCTGGAGGCAGCTGCGCCCTCCGGACAGGCGCTGTGGGAAGGGCTCTCTGCCGCCGGAGCCAGCAGGTTACCGCTCCGAGAGACGCTGGGAACAGGCGGTTTCCCTCTTTGTCTCTGTAATCCATCAGGAGAGATCGGGGGGAGGGAGGGCGGGAAGTGGGGAACCCCCGGGGCTCCGGGCGCGCAGCCGCTTGGTGCAGTCCCCGCCAGCTGGAGGGGCCGCGCGGCGGCGCCGGGCACGGGCTGGGGCTGCTCCCCGCAGCTCTGCCCCGCTCGCTCGGCCCTGCCNGCGTGGCCCGCCCCAGCCCGCTCCGGCTGCGGCTGCCCGTCAGTGCCGCCCCCCGGACGGAGCCTCCCGGCGCCGGGGCAGCGGCGGCAGAGCCATGTGAGAGGGACGCGGACGCGTGCCCTGCCGGAGCCGCGATGGTGCCGGTCCTCCCGGCGGAGCGGATCCTTTCCCTGGATGGGCTCAGTCCGTAGGGGGGCTGCGGAGGGACTCTGGGGCGCCGAAGGTGCCAGTCCGGGTACAAAAGGAGTGAGCTTCGCCGAGGGAGGAGGCTCTGGAGGCTGTCAGAGCGAGCAGCAGGCTGGGTTCGCGGAGGGGCTGCGGGCAGTGGGACCTCGCATAAATGCCTGCGGAACTCAAACAGGTTAGTGCGAAACTTGTGTCCTTCCCCTCGGGCTCTGCGTCCGCGTGTGCAGGGTCCCGGTGGCGTGGAGAAGGCTGTCAGCGCTGGAAGTGGTTGTTTACTTGTGTTTGCATTTTTAGCTGAGAACTAAGAGCAAAAGCTGAGCTGCTCTTTCTAGCAGAGCATTCGAGAGAGATTCTGCTTTTGTCTCTGCTGTGTTAACTGGTGAAATACTCAAAAAAGCAAGCCATTGTGTTCTTTGACCTTCTCGATCTGTTCAGTAAATCTAGGGAGCTCTTTGACATGAACAGCTAGAAATAGTGCATTTAAAGGAGAAAGCTTTGCTATTGTGCTTTTGTTAAATGTTTGCTTTTCCCATACTGTGTTCCCTGGCTTTCTCTTTGATTTTGTTGCTGGACATACCCGGGAAATAACGGTGGTTTTTCACTCTAAATGTTATCTTAAATAGAAATTTCTCTTGGCTGTCATCTTAATAATTATAATGGACCTAGAACTCCCTGTAAAAATATTTCAAATATTATTCTTTACTTTCAAGTGTCGTTGGGTATTGCAGGGTAAATAAATAGAGGTCATGTAGACTCCTGTAATTCATAAGTGCTTTTCCTGGGTAACCTCCTTCTCCTACCTTGTAAGCCTCAGGAAACGCGATAAATTCAGGTGGTGGCGGGGTAGAGCTGCTTCTCCAACTAAGATGAGGTTGTGTCTTTTTCTTAATCCTCCTTTTTCTCCTCTGCCTTTATAATTTAAATTTAAAACAGAGTACTTTGGAATAAGAAAATGGAACAATAATACCTCACTGATAATACATCTGTGAATTTGTTTAGGTTCATTGCACTGGAACTGTTAGAGATTCTCTGGCTTGGTTTAATACACTGTGTTTCACTCACCCATCTCACTAACAGAAGGCTGAATCATTTCATGATGCAAATAGGATGCTGATTCCCTTGAGGGGAAAGTAGCCCTTTCAGCTGCGCCCTCGAGAAAGCATTTCTTTGTCTGTAGGATTCCCTGGAATTGCTCTCCTGCCTGCTGGAGGTGGCTGAATGCTGGTTTGTTTGGGTGCTTGTTTGTGTGTCATGCTACCTTGTGGGCTTCGTAGGGATTTGATTTGTCTGTGGTGCTGTTCATATTGCCTGACCCACAGCTACTGTACCTGTCAAATTACATGCAACGGATTGTTGAGTTTTAGATAGATAGATCTAGTTAGCAGCTCCAAGGGATTTTGGTTTTGTCTGTGTTTTTTTAATACATAAAGGAAAAAGTTGGAGGTAAGGAGCAGAATGCTAAGAGTAAAGAAAAAGGTATATTTAATGTCTTCTGACCCATGCAGTACAGCTGTGTTTGTATCTTCTGGGTTTTCTGTGTTGATAGGCGGAAAAGCTTGAGTGAGAGTGGAAGGTTGTAGTTAATCACTTTAGGCCATGCTATTCAGTTAGCTTGTAAATTCTTCCTCCATATCAAAACAAAAAAATCTCATGGTTTTAGTTTTCACGCTGTCTGTCATAGCTGAGGATCAGACAGAGATATGCTATTTTATCTTTTCTGTTGGAGTAATGGTCTTGATTCATTCTGAGGTCTTTTTACAGAATAACTGTTCATTCTGGTAGC
The DNA here is from genome assembly GCA_013400735.1 of Pomatostomus ruficeps. Taxonomy (NCBI): domain Eukaryota; kingdom Metazoa; phylum Chordata; class Aves; order Passeriformes; family Timaliidae; genus Pomatostomus; species Pomatostomus ruficeps. Next base: position 98,515 of record VYZT01029369.1, on the reverse strand, counting down.
ACAGCAGTTTATTAGAGAATGCTTTGCTTAATGAAAGGTGGTAGTTTTAAGCCATGAGTCGTCAGATAAATTTATTGTGCAGTTACAGAGCCTCTAGAAAGTAATTCTTTAGCTGTAATGATCACAATTAAGTAAAACTAAACCAAAATGAATAAATGACTTTGAGGTGGATGACAAGTCTATATAATCCATACAGATAAAGATAGGAGAGATACTAGAATGGACTTCTCCCACATTGACTGAAGGCCTATTGTGTTTAGATAAAGAGAGCTGTGAAATAGTAATTAAAAAGAATGAAGAGTAACTTGTAATCAAGCTTTTGGCTTTTGCCGGGAATAGTCAGGCTTCCTGAAGTTCTGGGCCACAAAAGCAGCATTGTACCTGAGAGCACTGGTAGAGGAACCAAATGCTGAAAACCACAAATGTGGCTGTGAGTGTGGAGGGTGGGTGTCACCTTCTTGAGTCCTCCCTTGGCCATTACCCTTCCTGCTCGTGAGGGATGAAGAGTGTTGAAGTTTGTGCTGAGTATCTGCAGTCTGCACTGGCCTTGGGAGTAAGTAAAGAGTTTATGAAATTGAGAAGGATCTTGAAGTCTGGAACTGTTGAAATACATGTTCATGCAGTATCACATACAGCTTTGATCTGGATCTGAAACCTAAAGTGCTGGCTTGCCTCGGGGCCATGAAGTGGTGAAGGGGAAAGGAGTCACTTAAAGTGACATTAGCAAAAACTCTTCAGTTCTTTTATTCTTGCTTTGGAAAATACTTCATTAACATTCCGAATTCAGACGCTGACCTCAGTAAGGCTGTCCTTCCTCAGCACTTTGTTCCTGAAGCTTTTCACTAGAGGAATGATACTGATGTGAGAAAGTATGAAATCGTAGATCTGGCAGGATGAAAAAGCAGTTAATGCATTAGTGACATCCCTGCTGTGAGTCTGTACCAGTGATGGAAAGCTTGTGGAAAAAATATTCATGGAGGTGCAGCATGCCATAGTATCATTGTTTTCCAAACAGTTGGGCAAATCATATTAGAAAAAGCAAATAAGAAGGGAGCGTAAGGTTTGTCATGGATCTCTGTAGGGATTCACCCACAGATTCTGACGTATGACAGGCCTTAAACAGGTCTAATATGCTCAGCTACCTTGGAGTGAAGAGATGCAGAAGTCTACAATATTGAGTCCTTCTCGCTTCCCCAAGCAATCCCTTTGCCAGCAGTCGTGAGCTCTGTAGCAGAGCTGGCCCTAGGGAATGTGTTTTGGGACTCACTGAGGTGTTGAACTACGTACTGGAGCAACTGAGTGGAGGCACACACTCGTTTGAGCTCTGCCACAGAGGCAGTAATTCTCTACAGGAGGGTGGATTTTGGAACTTTCTGGGCAGTTGCTGCCCAGTTTAGGTGTGGAACATCAGAACTCAGATGTGAGAATGTGCCTTTACCTCTCGTAGACGAGCTTGCACAGCTGAGTCCATCACCATAACAAGGAAGCCCTGGAGCTATAGGAGGACACCTGTGTAGGATGTTGAAGTGTTCTGTTTCTGAAAATGCCTCAGTAGGAACTGTGCTCCTTTAAAAGTGCTGTTGGAGCTGTTGAGGTGTGAGGGCCTTTAATGTCCATTTTGTGTGGCTGCCTGTGTGTGCACAGCTTTGTAACAGCAATGGACATACGAAGCAAAGCATTGCAGCAATTGCACTTCCCGAGGCGGTATTGCTTAACCACCTGTCCCGAAGGTCTGGAGCTGTTGTACATGGAACATCAGGCTGGCTGCAATTTTTGCTTAAGTTATATTGCAGTTACTAAAAATAAAAACATGTAGTGGTGGTTTTTGTTGGGTTTGGCTTTTTCTTTTTTCTTTTCTTTTTCTTCTTTTTTTTTTTTTTATAACTATGTTTACTCAAGGTCTTTCCAAATGTAGAAATACTGATAATGGAAGATAAAATGGAGAAAAAAAGCATATTAAATAATCACATTTGAAACTGGATGGACTGGATGTTTATAACAAGGCTGTTCGCAAACATGTAATCACAAACACTTTTCTCCCAGGAGTTCATTTCTGCCACTAAGTTAAGGTTTAGATTCAGTAGAAGTAGGATCATGGCCACTGGATGAAGTTCTGTCCTTGCATTTGAGTGTTAAAATAACAAGGCATTTTGCTGAATATAAGGATTTTAGCATATTCTCAGTGTGTCTTTACCTGTTCCTGCCTCAGTTCCTCAGTTGCTCTAAGTTACTTCCTCTGTGCTAGCAAAATTCTGCAGCTGTAATGCAGGGAAACTTCTAAAAAGCTCCTGCTTCAGACTGCACCACTGCTTGTCCTCCTTTATGGAAATATTTGTGGCTATTGCAGTGTGAGATGGGAGATTCAGCTTCAGAGTTCAGAAAATCCACTTCTTTGCTGCTGCTGGCTGTTGGTTTCCCAAAGTGTGTAACAAGGTGCCCTCTTGGTAATGCACACACACGTTTGAGGACCATTTTGTGGACAAAACGAGTGAACTGATCCAGCTTAAAAACTGCAGCAAACTCAATAGCTTCCAGAAAGAGGATGGCATCCTGAACCAGGCTGTTTGAGGCCTTTGGAAGGGTTATAACCTTCCTCCTGGGCATGAAACAGGGAGGATAAATGGCTCTGTGTGAAGTTACTGGGAGAGAGAAAAGCCAAGGGATGAACAGGAGCGTGTGGGCAGGAGCTGTGTAAGGGCTCTTGCTGGTGAAACAAGGTGACAGTACAATAGGGTATCTCAAGTGCCTTGGCCTGGGAGCTCTCTATACCTTTGGTTTGGTCAGATCTTCCCAAGGACCAACTGGAGCAATAACAAGACTCTGTTCTTCAGGTTTTATTAAAACCACTCTTGTTTCAGTAGCATATGAGAAGTGAAACATAGGATTTTGCTAGTAGGTATTCTTTGCTTTTGTTTTTCCAGTGGAGGTTTGAAGAGTAAATGGAGTCCCTGAAATAAATCCTCAGACTAGAGAGAGTGTATTTCAAATTCTTGGATAAAAGGAAAACTGAAACTCAAACATTGATAGTTTGAAATTTCACCATCTCCTTTGTGTCTTCTGTCTCTCATTAAATTTCAGCCAGGCTTTGAGACCTTTTTTTAGTTTGTCTTTATACCTAAGAATGAGCTTCTGTGATTATACCTGAGAGAAGACAGATGAGCAACACTTGCTTTTTTAGGGCAGCATCATCTTTTGTATCTACAAATGGGTGGACAGAATTCTTTCTGTTATATTAAGGGATGGAAACTCCATGAACTCAGTGTTCCCTGTATACTGCAGTAATGTGAAAATTCGTAACTTTCCTTGGTGTTCTCTGCCTCTTTGAGGAGCCAGACCCACACCTTACAGCAGGAGATTGAAATGCTTGAGTTTTCCCTTTTATCTAATCCCACACATCTATCCTTAGCATCACAGCTCCTCAGTGTTTGAAAAATAGAGTATTTTAAGTAAACTTGGGGATATTTTGAGCTTTGAAATTTCTGCCTCTGCAAGCTAAATCACTTGATACAGCTCTGAACTTTTATTTTCAGTAAAACTTCCTTAGTGAGACTATTGTCATGTTCAGAGAGATGTTCCTGAAAGTCTGTAATGAAACCAGAGTGAGGGCTTATTTTTATACTGTAGAGACTGTATTTTTGTATGTGTTTCTATATACATATATGTGTATGTGAATATAAAAATACGTATGTGGAGGTGATGAGAAGATGATTCAAGTTAAGTAGCATTACTCTGGGTGTGTGTAGTGTAAGACTGATCAGAAGAATCACTTGGAATATTCAGAAGTCTTTTCAAAGTATAAGCTTGTAATTGATCAAGGAGCTGATGAAAGAGATGCAGCACAATTTGTTTATGGATGGTAGAGCCCTGATATATAAACAGGTCCTGTGTGCGACCAGGATTGTTCTGCTGTTTGAATTGTAAACTTTTGGAAATTAGTAAGTTTTGCATCTGGAGATATTTGCATCCCTCTCTTTTGATATGATTCTCAGGTGAATTTGCTGTTAAGGGCATAAAGGCCCTTTTGGCTCCTGGACATGGCAGTGAGAGGGTCTTGGCTGGTTGGGTGTGTGAGGCTTTAACAAAGACTCAAACCAGTGTGTCTGTACCAGAGTCATGCAGAGATGAGAGCTCCAGGTTTGAATAAGATAAAGTTCCTTGTTTAAGGAGTTCAGTACAGGCCTTTGAAACTATGTTAGTGCCAAGTAGCTCTGGAGAAAGAATTGATGAAGAAACCAGTATGTAAGACTACATATGGGGCTTCACACAGTACTTTGTGTGCATTGCAGTAATGTAAAACAAATTGTTTTGAATGGACAAAATTACTTATTTACAGAGCAGATTATGTGGGTGGCTAGATTTCTCCATCAGCACCTTCCTGAATCCTTGTTAATCACTGATAAACCAAACTAATTCTTTCTATTGAAATGGTATCTGGAAGTTCTTTTATGGCACCACTGTCTCTTATATTGTTATAAATTCTGTTGTGCAATTGCCCTGGTTCTGTGTGAGGTCACGCTGATGTTCTTCCATGGACATCATTTACTTTCAGGCACCTTCCTGGTGTGACCTTCTTGCCTTACTGGGGCATCCAGAATGGCCAGTCTTCCATCATGGAAATTTAGGATTTCAGGGTGTGCACACTGGCTTGGTTTACATGTGCCTTGAAGCCCTCGGTACTATGATTAGGGCTTCAGAAGTGCTTTGTATCCTCTGTATGCTGTTACAGACTAACCCTCTGGCTGATTTGCAAGTAGGAGGGAAACAAAGTTCTGGTTTCCTCCCCAGGAAAGGAGGCAGCCGGCGGGGCCAGTGGCAGGGGTGCCTCCTCATGGTTGGGCTTGGGTGAAATTAACCACACTGTTTTCTGGATGAAGTTTCAACGAATCTGTTGTGCAGAAAGCCTGTCCTCACCTTCTAGCACTGCCAGGCAAATCAATAGGTCTTTATTAAATATTTGGCAAGTTTCTGAAGTGTGCTGGTTATGGTATTAATGCACTTCTGCAGGGTGATTGTGTCCCAGCACTAAGAGTGTCAGAACCTGATGCTGCAGCTCCTGTCTCTGTTGTTCAGTAATATTTCTTTTTCCAGCCATGGGTTTTAATAAGCTTATTATACTTTCTAGTTCTTCATTCTCCTCTGTGACCAATAAGAGTGTCTGTACTTCTGACTGTAGTATGTTTACAAGAGTTTTAAAAAATGCATTCCTCACATTAGTATATGTAAGTGTGGGTAAATGTGTGCTAGATGAGGAACATTTCACATTTATCCTTACCAATTTAATCTCATCTGAATAATTCTTTCAACCAAGACATGTTATTTTATTACCTGAGGTTAGAATGCATCTTGGTCATGGTGACACATTCTATCTTGTGTTTTATGATGCAATCTTATCACATCCCATTTCTTTTCTCTTTCCTATTCAGCTTTTCATCTGCCTGTGACAGACATGACACCAGTTAGTGGCACAGTAATATCAGGGCTATGTATTAGTGCACACCGTTGGCAATTTTGAAGGGTAATGCTTTGCTTCAGAAGTACAATATTCATTTTAGCAGCTTGTTTCTGGAGGGAAGAGCCATTTGTAATTACATCAAAATCAGCAGCCATCAGTCATCTTAGATGTAGGAGATGGCAAAAAAGACTTACTTGAATAACATTCAGGAACTTTGGAGTAAACAGAAGGTGACACTGCACCCTTCTCTCACTGCAAGGAGTGCAAAGAAGCATTAATTCATTTTTTTATGTACTGGTGATAGACCTTTGTATTTACAGTTGCAGCTTTTATATTTTAACATATAAAAATAAGTATCTTCCATCAGCTGTATGAAAAAGCAAAGTGAGAGGGAGAACGTTGTTCAGTTCATTGCTGAGAAAGTTATGACCCTTTTTAATATGTTGGATTAAAAAATTTCTTTTTCCCTACCGTGTCTTCAAGGGCTAAATCTTCAAAGAGAAAACTGCTGCTATATAGGTAACCAGGACTGAGGGACAGACTTTCAAACCTTTAAGCTAGTATGCTCCAGCTGCAGATATGATTAGAGATCAATTAAAAAGTGCTGCATCAATCTGCTGAATAATTTGAAAAACCTGACTGCTGGTTTTGATGTGTAAATAGGAACTGAAGCATCTACCTGCAGTTTCTCTGGATCTGGTGTGACACGCTGTTAATCCAGTAAGTTTTTCTGCTTCTTGATTTTTGAGACTCCGGTCAAAATCATCTTTGTTTCATTTACATGGTATCGGTTTTATTTTTCTTTTTCCCACAAAGCTGACACTTTAAAATTTCAGCTTATGGGTGCCAGCGCAAACTTTACAGTACTTAAATAAAATGTAATTTACTTCCTTTGCTGCCTCCACCACGAAGCATAGCAGATAATGTGTAATACCCATGCCTAGCTTGACTGAATTCCAGAGGCCATCCAGAAAGATACACTGGTAAAATCAGCATCTGCTTTGTAAATCAAGATAGTAAAGGAAAAGTCATGCCCACAGCAGCTGAAATGCTGTGTATACTTACCTAAATACACTGCAAATGTGTGGGTGTATTTCATGAATTGTTGCACTTTGAATTTTCTTGTTCAGAGAAACTTGGCTGAGGTACATTATGTGGATACTGTTTTGGCAACTTACGAAGTCTGTTGGGTTCTTCCCCCATGCTCTTATCCCTCCTTCCTGTATTTAAAATTCCTTTAATGTTTTGTTTTATTCTTCTAAAAATTGATAGTTTTCCTTTAAAGGGACAAGGAGAATTAGTTTCTCCTGATTGTAAATTACAGACAAACGTTTTTGAAAAATGCCTTTTAAACTTAAGTTAATAATTGAAACTCAACACTTAAACTACTTTTTTTACCAAATATTTCCTGTGGATTTTTGAATGTCAAAAATTTGGGAAAAGGTGCTTTTCTTCCCTCTCAAAATGCAACTTCCATGTTCTCCTGAGGTAAAATGTCAAGACGGTTTTGTTGAGCACTTCACAATACATGCCAAATAGATACCCTCTGTTTTGGGGTTCTGCTCTATTGTATTTCCCGTCCTGGTGAAGGGAATGCAGCCCTGAATGCCCACAGGAGTGTTTGGGCTCCTGGTCCCATCAGACTGAACATGGGCCCTTCCCTTCTCTGGGCAGCGGGTTTGGGACACCCCGTGTGTGGGGGAGGCGATGAAGGCTGACTTCTCCATTGCACAAAAGAAACTCAAATACTGGCCCTGGCAACTCTTGAGGTACGGTTTCGCAGAATTGTTGCCTGGTTTGCCTGGTTGAGCAGTGCACTTCAGCCTGGGGTTACAGTCTCACTTCTCAGTTTTTTATCTTGTTCCTGAATTTCTAGACCCAGTTCTGATAGTGCCCAGATAGCCATTTAGAGCTGATGTTCTGCAGAACTCGTGTCTCATTAACTATGGAAATGTACAGTCCAGATTGTGGCTACAGGTAGGTCCAGGACTCTGTAAAATAACGTCTTTGGATTTAGCTGAGAATGGAAGGAAAGGGAAGAGTGTCATGAGCGGATCAATTACATTGGAAATGAAAGAGTTAAGAATGGAAATCTGATAGCACAGCTGAAATCTCGATAGGAACTTGTGGTCTCTTGAGAGAAAGTGCCATTCAACACCGTTGTACAGGGTTATTTCATTCTTAATTTTAATTGACATGTCCCAGAATGCAGCCTTCTCTGACGAATCCAGGTGGCACAGAGGTGTTCTGAGTCTGAGTCTCTGTGTGGGCGATTGCTGTGTTTCAAATTCAGGTCATCATTAATTTCCCTTCGATACCAGCATCCTTTCTGCGTACCTTATTCACTCAATAGTTTGATGAAATTTGAATGAATCTTCCTCTAAGGAAGATGTTGGTCACCTCCTGAGATTTCAGTGTAATAATCTTACCCTGCTCTTTTTATCTTCTGTGACAGTTTTAGCCCCATCCCTTGTTGACAAGGGTGTCCTATGCAACTTCAGTAACAGAAAAATAATTATTTTATTGTTGTAAAAGTAACAGAGGTGTTTCAGCTTTATTGGGGGAGACACCTCAAGCAAAAAGTTGTTCTGGTGTAACACCAGTTTTTCATAAGTCTTCTGGGTTTAATTCAGATGCAGTTAGCTATAAACCCAGCAAGAGTGGAGAACCATGCACCTCCATGCTGTAGTAGTTGTGAGGAGTAGAGATACCTGCCTTAAGTATTTCTTTAATATTTTATATCTCCAGTATTGATTGTATTTTTCAAATAAGATGTATGATTGACTAGTGTTGGGATTATCCTGGAATTTACAGAACTTTCTTACAGCTTTTGTCTCTGCTTTGTATCCAATAGGCACCAGTTTAAAGAAATGTTTTGCAAAGAGCCTAAATGCACACAGTACCCACAAATGCAGTGGAAAACTTATGCTTCAGAATATCACCTTGTGATTTAATTTGTTTTTAACCTGTATATGTGCAGATAAGCACAACTGCAGGTCTGTCTGGAACATTGGAGGTTTCACTGGGGTGTAGACTTGGCTACCGTTCTAGCTTATGGATAAGGGTTAGTGCTGCAGGTCAGTGGTAAATGCCTTAAAAATGTAAATTTCCAGAGTAGAATTTGTTTCTAGTTACATTTCTATGTTTCCTGTTATTCGTTTTCTTTGTCTACTCAGCTGTTTAGGGCTGGTACAATGTTTTACTGCCATACAAGGTATAGTAGCTATGAAAACAGTCTTCATTATCTTTTGGATTTTTGCATAACATAGCTCCTTCATGGAAACCGTGTAGTGTTTGATGGTGGTCATGGTGATGATCAAACTTACTGCATCTGTACAAGAATATTTATTTACAAAGGGTCACTCTGAGCCTTAAAGACATTAATTAAAGTCTTCTCAAGGGTTTGGATTTGAACCCACTGTTCACCTTTTTCAGAAAAATTGATCAGTGGTAATGAAGGTAGACTAAGGAGGACAAAGGCCATGATATGATGCATTCTTAATTATTTATATTTTCCCTCTGAGCATAACTAGGATCTGCTGTGTTTTAACAAAAGAAGTGGTTTTGTATTTTTACTACTTACCAAGGTTGAAGTAAGCTATTGTGAGTTACCTTCCTAGAAAACCTGAGCATGGCTCCTTTTATAGAATTCCGCACTTAACACAAATTAACAGTAGCCAGTTGTATAGCTGTTTTCTGATAAGATTTGAATGCCCCTAGATAAAAAGAGGCAAAGCTCTGTGGCTTGCCGTTCATGGCCCCTTTTCCTGCTTCAGCCTGTCCCTAAGCTGATAGAATTTCATAAACTCGTAGCTAGAGCCTGTAACCTCCATCATATTTTTTCCCCAAATCTTGATCTGTCACACACTATACCAGGACTATTTCCTGGATGCAAGCCTTCTGCTGCTTCTCTGGTTGGCGAACAAGTGAATTTTACTGCTGGTGTGCTCTATGAGGTCCTGTAGAACTTGCTTTTGCGTAATGTCAGCCTGTTTATCTTAAAGCAAGGCATGCAAATAATTATCATCTCTGATTGGGTGTTTTTTAGGAGAAATTATCACTGATGATGTAATTTTCCTGGAGGTTTTCTGGTCTGGGGTTTGGAACCCGGAGGGAGCCTACCTAGGCTTTGTCCATGGGTGGTTTCATGAATAGGTGTCGTGATTAGATCAAGTGTATGATTTGGAAGAGAAGTGAAGTCTAGTCCTGTTACTTGTTCTCCCCCTTGGTATTCTAATTTTTGAAAAACCTGTCTTTGATTTTTAAGCAGGTGAATTAAAAATACTGTAGTTTAATGTGTTCATATTTTTGTACTGCTTGCCTTCCTTAGTGGGAGAGGAGGGGGCTTTATTAATATTTAAACCATGGATTTGTTTGGGTTTGTCCAGCCTCAGCACAGAAACAGCCTGCTGAAGGCGCTGACTGGAGGTAAGTATGAGAGCTTTGTTTCCAGCAGAATCCTTCCTCTTGTGTTTTCTCAAAAACCTAAAGATTCCAGAACCTCATGGTGTGTACATGTGTCTGTTCCTAAACTAGAATGTGCATAGTATTACAAATACACTTTACGAGGGCTGTACCTTGCAAATTTGGAATGTGTCCCTGTGTATACCGCTTGGTTTTTCTTTCTTAAACTTACTTACTTTCTTCCCTGCCCCACAGATACCCATATGGTAGAGGTTTGGAGGAAAAAAACTAAAGCCCCATGTTGTTTACGTACACAGCCTATTGTTCAACCAACGTCCATGTTATCAATGGTCACATGTTTTGCATAAATATTTTATAAGATTATTGCACTATATGCTAACCCTGCCTTCTTTGTTGTCTGATTGTGCATTTCCATTTTGACCTAGTTAGTAATCTAGACAGGCTTGAAATGTGCAAGCTTTTAGCAGGTATTTGATTTCAGACATGCTTTGTTCTAGTAGTTCCCCTTTGTTGTGCTCAAATGACAGCGCTTTGAGGGGAAAGGGGTTTTTTTCTTCTTGTCTTCTGATTGTACAATGCTGAAGTAATGTTTCTTACCTGTAAAGAATCCTGCCCCCTCATGCCTCCAACATGAGACAAAAGCCATGCAGGTGCACGCCAGAGGATTGGATTAAATATGAAGGCAGGTTTTAGATGCAGGTTCAAGGTGAGTCCTGTCACAGCCGTGTGAGAGTGTGTCCTGTGACAGCAAAGTCTCTGCACAGGCAGCTCTGTACCCCCTGGTGGAGCAGGGGCTCTGCTGTGCAAGGGAGCTCTGTGCCCTTCTCAGAGGAGAAGTGCCTCTCCTGCTTTGTTCCTTGGCTTTTGGAACACTGCCCCTTCTAGGATAAGGCCACAGGGCAGGAGAATAGAGAAATGCTGAAAAGAAAATAATAGAAGCTATTGCAACTGATCTGTTCTTGGCTCTGGGTGGACAAAGGTCTGCATGGTTTCTGCCTGATCCTGGGTGCAGCAGTGTGCATGGCACTGCCCTCGTGGGACTTCTGGGCTGGTATCAGGAAGGCAGTGCTTGATCTCTCCACTTTGCACTGCTCTCCCCAAGTTTCCAATCATGTGTTACAGAAATTAACAGGAACTAAAAATTTAGAGAAATATACAGAACACTAAATTTGGCAGAAATAGGTCTGGACTATCTGCAGGCTCAGTATACGTTAAGACTCCTGCGTAGGGCTCCACAGTGTTGTGAGCAGTAATGATGATCCACGATTTTTGGGGGGAGGGATTAGTTTCCTTCTTATTTGACTGGAACTATTTGTTATTATGTTGGGGTCATTTACCCTGAGGACAAGTGAAAGCAGCATGTTACTTAGGTTCAAGCTCCAGAGTTTACTGTCTTATGACTTCCATGCCTGCCTTCTCCCCATCCAGGCAGATTTAGTGGAATGGACTTTTGATTCTTTGCTTAGAAAGTTCTTTTAGGATCACCATTATCTCTGAAGGTGATTTAAGTTACAGGAAACACTTTCAGCTTCATGCAGTGTGTGCGTCAAGAAAATCTGAGTAGCTAATTAATCTGAGGAACTGGAAATTAATTGGGAGGGAAGTTGTTGCTTTAAAGATGTGCTAAATAATTACCATTTTTCTATATTTAACTTACTGTTGAAGTAATACAAGATGTAAAGAAGATAAATCTCTTTAGCCCAGTACTCCTGATTTTGGAGGGACAATACACTAATTCACAAGACAAATATTTCTTCCTTTAACTCACTAGATTTTCAAAGTGCAGAAAACACTTAGAAAGAAATCAGCTATCAAGAAGGTTTGGGAGCGGCTCAATGCCTCACTTGTAATATATGTTTGAAAATTTCAGCTTCTTAAATAGTTTTCCAGAATTAAAAAAAAGCATCCACCTGAGTATATAAGTACTTCATAGCAGGGAGACCTGGAGGCTCTGCTATTTGTCTGCTATTCTGTGATGATGTCTTTACACTCCACAAAGGCCTTGTAGGTGGCTTAAATGCTGCAAACTGTCAGACTAGATCCAAGCTCTGGGTTATCCTTGGGTTTCTTGCTTTAGGGGCCAGTGAGTTGCTATGAAACGAGCAGGAGGCTGTTAAATGGAGACTGTTGATGCCACTACAAGTTATGTTTGCTGGTGCTGAGTTGAGCTTTCAGCCATCTGGTGATGATGGTGGCACTCTTGAAGTCAGTCTTATTGAAGTTTAATTGAAATGTGATGAATGAAGATTGTGTGCAATGTATCAGTTGCATTTTCGTGGCTGACAATAGCAAGGATCAATTTAGTGAGAAGCACATTAGAGAATACTATGGCTGCTGATTTAGCATCTAAGTGAGGACCGTTTTTCTCATGAAGTGGCTGTGAATGTCAGCATATAATAATGTAGGGCAATGTGTCAGTACCATAGAGACAGTCTGTCAGAGATTACATGGAATTAATTCTAGACAACAATGATGTAAAGGTTAAACGATCACAGAGCATGACAGCAGATATCTGCTAGAGTACTAGGAATATAGTGCAGCTATAAAGAACATACATGAGAACATGCTTCTTACCCTGGTGGGGACCATGTGATTAAAGGTGCCTGATTTAAGGGAGTTGATTTCCCAGACAGGAACCTCAGAAACCTGTTCTTTAAATAAGTCAGATCACATAGGCAGAGAGTGGAGAGGTTTTTACAATGATGACTGATGAAGAGCCTGATTTTAAGCAGCTTTTTAAAAGGGAGATTGTGAAGGGTGTGTTTGCATGCTTTGACTTCTTGAAGCGATCCCTTTAGCAGGATCACGGGAGGCTGAAGGTGAGCAGAGACAGCTTTGCCGGGCCATTGGATACAGCTGGGGAGTGGGGAGATGAGACAGAGTGGGCAGGCTTTAGCACATCCCCTAGAGATAACTTTGAACTTTTGCTCCTTCCCTTAAAGGAATGAATTCTGGAGGGATTGTCAACACTTTGTTATTGAGATACAGGTAAGGAGGTCACAGTTCCTGGATACCATGCTCTGTGATGAGGAAACCAGGGGATGTAACTTTGGGGTTATCTGAGGAAGAACAGCAGTGCTTTTGGCGTTTTGAGGAGTGTAGCTTTCAGACCATGACTGAAAATACAACAAGATGTTTTAATCTGTGTGGAACAGATATTTCTTATTTCAATTTGTATAGTTTAGGATTATGGTATATTAATTATTTGGACAAATGTGTTGTGCATGGGGTAGATATCTGGAAGACAAACTTTTCTAAAGTTACAGACTTATTTTTATATCTATTTGCTTGTCGGACGAGCAAAAGGAAACACACTTAGAAAGTGGTGCTGAGTGAATTCTGTTTATTTAGCCCCAAGTAAAGCTGATCATTACTATGCATGAGTTTATGGCCATTGCAGATTTGAATGTGGGGGAGGCAATTCAGAAAGGCTTTGAGGTTTGTTTTCCCCTGTTGGCTTGCTTTAGGTGGGGAGTGTCTGGAGAGGAGCTGGAATGCAGATTTATATTTCCAAAACCAGTAGGATGTATTTTGTTGACTAAAACGGAGCAAGAGAATCATCAAGTGGCTGAGATTGGAAGGGACCTCTGGAGGTCATCTGGTCCAACCCTCTACTCAGGAAGGACCCCATGGAACTGGTTTTTGGATGTCTCCAAGCATGGACACTCTGCAGTTTCCCAGGGCAATCTCTGCCAGTGCTCAGTCAGCCTCACAGTGAAAAAGTATTTGCTGGTGTTGGGACAGAACCTTCTGTGTTTGAGTTTATGCCCAAAGCCTCTTGCCCTTACCCTGAGCACCACTGGCTCCATCCTCCCTGCACCATCCCTTCAGGTATTTATTTACACTGATAAGATCCCACATGATTTTTCTCTTCCCAAGCTGGCATATCTTCTGATAAATATTTTTAAACAATCCCCAAGCATGCCAAGATGCTAAAAAAATCCAGGGATAGCCCATTGAAAAATAAATAAATTAAAACATCATAAGGTGCTAAGCTCAGGTGATGCTAGTAAAACCAGTCAGCTGGTTTAGAAGGGTGGAAGTTTACTTAATGCAGCAAAGAAGAACCAGAATACTGATTTTGTGGTATTTTGTTTGTTTCCAGAACTCCTCTGTTCAAGTGACCAGCTCAAAAAAGAAAGGTTGTAAGGCATATCCACTTCAGCTTTTAGGAGATGTTGTAGTTCAATGCTGCCTGTTGTCTCTTCAAGTAAACTACTTATAACTTCTGCTTGAATGTTGTTTGTTAAGGAAAACCTCATGTAAATAAATTGGTTGTGAATTAAGTAACAGCAGGTAAATGGAATAGGCCTTTTCTGCTGTAGTGAGTGCACAGTGTGTGCAAGCTCCATTCTTAATATGTAGAAGGAGTTGACTTTTTTCCTTTTGCCTGCCTCTTCCAAAGTTCGACGTGGTGCTCATTCCTAAACAGACATTTGTGTGAGCCTCATGAACTGTGAGTCAGAGCAATGATGTGCAGAGCTCTATAGAGAAGGCCGAGCATCTTTGTGTACCATTATTTTGCCATACGTGGTCTACACGTTGGTTGCAAATTCTGTGTGGTTGTGACCCTCCTCTTCCAAGTTACCTATTTCTGCATTTTTCATACTGTGGATTTTGTTGAAGAAGAGGCCTCAGTTAATGGCAGTGTCTCCTTCAGTAGCTCTGACTGTGGGGGTTGAAGACAGGAGGCAGTTGTATCAGAAGGACAATAATTAAGTTCCTAGGATCTACTTTTCTCTAGTAAAAGATAGTTGGAGTGCTAGGAGAGCCTTAGAGAGAGGTTTTAAAAGCCTTTATGAGTAATAGAACGAATTGATTGTACTATGCCTAGAAAACCTTCACTGTTTTCGTTAGGAGAGTGATATATGTATTTAAAACGATGGCAAACTTCCCAAATCGACTACAACCAGTTGCAGAATGCAGTGCTGGAGGGGCAGTTTTGCAGAGGGAGTTGTTGGACGGTAACTGGAGGACAAACATTTGATTGTTCAGCAGTGCAATTGAGTACACGCCAGCTTTTAATTGGGGTATCTGGGTCCTGCTGACGTTTCCAGAGGCATTTGGAATGACAGCAAACCAGTCAGCCAAGTGCAGGAGGATCATTGCTGGGGTAATACTCCCTGTGAAATTTCCAGATTTTAAGGGAATGGAAAGAGTATTTCTGTCATTTTTTAAATGTGACAGGTGCTAATCAAGTGGAGAAGGGTTAAGACTTCTTTTCCCCATCATTTCTGGAATTGATGTGAGATTTCCATGCCCACAGGTTTGGAGTATTCCAATTCCACATTTTTTTATCTGCCGTGATGTATTGTGGTGGTGATACAGCAGTGAGGCACCTTAACTGCACCATGGCTTTTGGAATGTGGTTATCGACATTGTTACTGCCTGGATTAATGTCTTTGTTTTTCTTTCTTGTGCTTGGAATGTCTACAGAGAACAGCTAGAACCTCCTGTGCCATAAGGGTTCTTGAGTTTGTTTATTTTTCTACAGAAAAAAAATCTTAAAAAAGGATCCCAGACTGTTTGCTTTGTCCTCCCTCTCTTCACCTTCCATCTTGTAAGCCTTGTTTTTATTAAACAGAAAAAATCAGTCAGAGCCCACACATTCTTAAGGATAAAGCTCGTCTTGCTGCTGAGAATCAGGACAAGCTTTGGGGGCCCACCATCAGGCTGAAGAAGGGATCCATAGAGGCTCCTGTCCTGGGGAGCCCTACCCCAGTGTGTTTTTTGCAGAAAAGTCTGTTAGCTCAGCTGTGGGGAACTTAATGTGGCATTCTGTGTATTGCTGACTGCCTCTGTGATAATATCAGGAAACAGTTATTCTCTGAAGGTTGGGGTAAATCAAACAAAAATTGCTCTTTCCAGTGGGTGATGTGATTTTCAAGACTTCTGTGTGCAAAATCTGAAATAAATTAAGTAAAAGTACTAAGTCTGATGATTTGAATCTAGATTTCTTAGGTAACAGCATAAAGAGGAAAGGCATACGGCGACACAGTGTAATGTCTTGCCCCATTCAGGGATCTGGACCTGGGAGAGTTGCCCCCCGTTCATTCATCTTCATGTTATTGCTGAAGACCGGAGATACTTCCGTCTGCTGGAATCACTTCAGCTGGGCATGTTCCTCACAGAGCAGCGGGGAAAAGGAGCTGTAGGAGGTTTTTTTCTTTCTTTATAATGATTGATTTCATTCCTCTCCCCTGTGAGCAGACAAGTGAATGGTCCTTGGGCAGGTTAAATGTCTCTGAACATTTTGACAAAGCAAATAAAACATACCCTATGTGGGCTGAGATGAGAGCAGGCACTGTGCCAGAAGCACTCGTGGCTCCAGGGCTGAAGATTGGACCCTTTGCTGTGTCTGTGTTGCCAGCAACAGTGAGGAGTCCAGATGCTGATCCCTGTGTGTTCAGTAGGTGGTAAGAGGCATGGCAAGTGAAACATACGTAGTCAACACTGCCCACAAAGTACAGCCAGTAGGAGTTTTTGCACATACGTGGGACTTCTGACCTGTTTCTGCTGGATAGTAAAAAAATAAATGGGAGGAATTTACAGATAAATGTGTGATGTTCCTGTTTAAAGCATCTTGTTGAAGACAGTGTCAGGTTGCTGTCGTGACTACTCCTGGTTGGGTTTCTGGTTTGAAAGCTCTCATTTGAATACCATGGTACCTCTGTCCTTTCCATTTTTCTAGTTTATTTCGTAGTGTGTGTATGCCAGGGTGTCCATGGATATGGCTGTTTGTGCAGTCAGCTGTAGCCTCAAGTCCTTGGTTAACTGAGGGGTTGAGCAGGCAGAACTGTGAATGCTGTGGAAACTGCAGGTGCACAGGCTCACCCTGCCAGCACATCCTGACAGTTCTGCTTTGGTTGTTGGGAAGCTCTCGCAGGCAACTTCTTCTGTTCCCAGGCTGATGTGAGGCACCTTCTCCCTGGAGCATTGCCATAGGTGTTCTTCCTCTGATGGCTGTCAGGAGGAAATGTGACCACCTGTAACTTGTTGAGGGGATTGGTCTGCAGAGAAGGTGTGGATGAGAGGTTACGCATCCTGAACATCTTGCCCATAAGCTCTTTGTCACTAGAAACCCACTGGCAGCCCCTTATCTGCTGGTGCTGCATCATTTGATTAATGTAAGACATCTTCAGAGGGCTGTCTGAAGGTTGTGTGATGAAGTGATGTTTCTGAAAGTCTGAGGAAGGTGGAGTTACTTGAATAGAAATGCTATAAATCTTCCTGAGTTGCTTTAAACTTACTGAGTGGTGCATCTCAAGCTTGCATTGCTCTTCATAATATACCTAGTGTTCGAAAAAGTGAAGATGAAAAAATCTGTGCAAGTTTAAGCAGCATTTGGTGTCTGAACTGCTTACTGTCAGATTTGCACCATGTCCTGTCAATTTTCCTGCTCAGTGGTGCAGTGAGAATGGCCACACCAAGAAGGGAGTCATTACTCACCTGAAAATCTCTTCTAAAAGTTGATTTGTAACTGGAAAAGTTGCTCTTAAAGAGGGGGAGGGAAGGAGGAAGAAATACCAAATGCTGTCAGCTGGTTGCAAACAGAAGGCTTTATTTGCTTTAGATAAGCCCCTTTTCTGTCTATTGCATAATTTCTGTCATAATCTTGTTTGCTTATATTAAAAAAAAAAGGCAAAATTAACATTAAAAGGAGGTGGCTTTAGTGGGTAGTCTTCTCCCAGGGGTGATATTCTAGATTACTTCAAAGATGTGTCCTCAGTATTGAATTTTGGGTCTGTATAGTAAACTTTATTGATTGTTTGAAATGGATTGGTCGGGGTGCTGTTCCCTGGGTGAAGCACATCAGCTTTGTACAAATTCTAATGCTCTTGGCTAGGACTGAATGGAAGTTACTCAAGTGAGAATTTCCCAATGAGACTAGAGGCTGAAAATTGTCATTGTGCAATATGCCCAGTTACAATGAAGCAGCTTTACTGGAATACAACAAAAAGACTATGTTCTTAGTTAAAAAAAAAAAAAAAAAGGCAGATTTGATTGTTTTACATAGGTGATTCAGAAGCTCAAACTTCTTTTTTTACAGAAAGCTCTTAAAGTATCCTTTACAAATCACTGCAATGAGTAATTCTCACACTGCATTCACAGTTATCCCAGTGAGCACACACCAACTATACCCACATATTTAAAATTCCTGCATCAGTGCTGTTTCTGCAGTAGTGAGAACCTGGACTTGCTGGAATGGACAGACTTCATCTGTACAAAAGATAAATGGCAACCAAAGAAGAAGCTGGGAAGAAATTTTAGTAAGACACAGGAAGAAATATTAAGAGATCCCTGGAAAATGATCTTGCCTGTTTTGTAATCAAAGCTGTGTAGGAGTTAGTAGGAAGAAACAAATTGCATACCCAGGACAATGCAGCAGTTGGAATGGAGTGTTTTGGTTCAAGACAAAATTTGAAAGAAATGGGAATTCTTCAGGGAAGGTAAATCCAGTGAGTATATACTATTATTTCTCCTACTCACCTGAGGATGAAGAGAGACAATTCAATATCCAGTACTGGTACTTGGTCCACAAAACTTGGTAGTATTGGCAGACTTACAGGACACAGGTCTGGGCCCCTGATAATTTGCTCTGACTCTTGTCTTGCTGACTTTTACCATTTTTACACTTCCAAAGTTCTTACTAACTGTCAGTGCTGCATTCTGGTTTTAATCTTTATATTTGAGCATCAGTTGGCACGTGGAATCCTCTGATTTACTCAGGTCAGAATGTTCTGGTTGTGTCTTTATAGATTATATGCCTATAAATTTCTTGTAATCTTTAAAGAAGCCATAAATAACTAATTTTATTTTGAAATATATGTGATTTGCAAGTGTTTGGGAGCAGTAGTAAAATATGTGATACGTGAGTAAATTTTCTACAGGTTTTGAGGTTTTTTAATATTTTTTAGTGTAGTGAAGAACTGGGTGTGGTTTTAGCTTCAGTGATTTGCTGTCAGGTCCCTTGCTTTTTTTGATCATAGAATTTTTTAAATGTATTTCCTGGTTTGATTTTGTCTTGGCTGATGCTGATGGATCCCTGTGTTTTTGTGCATCCAGCTCTGGTTACTGAGCAAGCACAAATGATAGCAGCATTCGCTGCTGTCAACAGGCTTTGTTCTAGCAAGCCGACCTTCTCTGGAGCAAATCTCTTCTTTGCTAGATGATAAATAGTTTTGCAAGAACTCATCTGCTACTTCATGACCAACCACTTCTGCTACTGCTGAAATCTGAAAAAATCTGAAAACTAACCTCCGTTCATATGACCATCACACAGTGTTTTCATTAATTAAATGCCGCTCTGAAGTTAAGTCCTGGACCTGGTGATCCGTGAGAAATGGTGTGTTCAGAGGAATGTTATTTTGTTAGCCTGATGGTTTGGTATTTGCCTCACTTAGAGGCTAGCTTCATTCTTGTTCTCCGTGTCCCGGTCGAGTCACTCTGCTTTGGGCTGGCAAAAAAAAGTACTGCAGTTAATAAGCTCTGAAGGATTGTCTGAAAACTGCTTTTCTCTCAACTGGACTGCAGGAGAAATTCTTCTGAGAGTTCTGTTAGGGATGGGAAAGTTCAGAGGGTAAAGCATGTGTTTATTTCCAAACACATGGAAACACATGGTGGTATCCCTGAGGCTGCAGCCATGAGTCCTGTTTATGGAAGCACGAGGGGCATCACCCTTGGAGTATGGGAGCAACGGGGCTGCCCCCCCCGGGGCTGAGAGCTTTGCAGCTGAGCTGCACATCTCCACTTCTCCACCTGGTTCAAGTTTCCTTAGCCAGGAGACTTGCAGAAATGCTTGACTTCTTCTCTGCATCTGAGACTTCTAGTAAATGAATAGGACCCACTTCTGTTAAATTCTTTAACTTTTAAACATGATTTTTATTCCCCCTCGCCTCTTGTCTTCCTTTCCCAGAGGTAGCCCAAGTGTTTTAGAAACAACATAGTCAACTGGAGCTCATTGAATAATTCAACTGTTGCCTGAAGTGATAGGAAAAAGAGGACGACCCATTTAATAAATCAACCAGAGCTAAAAGCTCTGTGGTTTGTAAAAATGTTCATCTGCCCTCCCTTTGAACTACGCGAATTTCTCTTCAGAAGCATGGGGGTTTTTTTCCCTCTCGGTTGGATGTTCCCTGCTCTGGAGGGGGGCCTGATCTACCTGCAGGTTATCCTTGCAAGTTGTTTCTGTTAAGCAGCTCTTTTTCAGGGAGTACTGGAGGTGTTGCTTCAGCAGCGTGAGACACTGTAAACCATTCTGTCCATCCACACAGTGTTCCTGGATAGCTTTCTTTCTCATAGTTGCTTCCCTAGTATTCCTGCTGAGGGCTTCTGAAATATTCTTTCAAAGTCACTGCTGCAGCAGGAGCTTCCCCAAGAACTACCAGTGTCACCTCTGGGGTTCCTTGACCATTTTTAACCCAAGAAATGAAGGTATTTTGGGGGCCACTGAAGTATGCTTTCTGAAGCAATGAAAAGTGACCTAGCCTTTTCATATATGTTTTTGTTTTTCTTTAAATAAATAAGAATTCTCAAGATTATCTTTATTTCTTATTTGTGCATTGTGCCTCTATTACCTAAAATGGGTCTAAATGCAAGATACTTTCTTTAAGGGACATTGCTCAGAAATATGACAGTCACGGGAAGTTCATAAACCTTTTGCTAAAGACATTCTTCTTTCTGTAGTCTGTGTCAGACTTTTATTTAATCCCTTTGGACAGGCGCTTGCCAGTACATCAGCGTGTTACTGTATAAATTGCTTTTTCATTGTTGCTGTAATTGTAAAATAATCCCTCTATTATACCCACCCAATGATCACTGCATTATCTTTTTGCTGAGCTGCAACATTTCTTGGTGCCTGGTGGTGTCCTGCTTGTTGAAATGAGAGATGTTTATTAAATTGGCTTTTCAGTTGAAGAACTGGCAGAGTGATCTGTAGGAGAGACTTGCTGCATGCCTTGAAACATCCCTTGTAGTTTATTGCTTTTTCTGTTTTGTTTTAATGGTCCTTCCTTCAATCTGTATCTGGGCCCATGGAAACCGTATCAGGTTCCTGAGCTTTGTGTTTCAGGGGCTGCTGCGGATGAATTTGTGAACACCGCTGTGCATAAATAAAAGATTGTAGGTTTGAAATCAGGGTGGGGGAGAAATAATCCTTTTACTTCTGTTGCCTGTTTTGACTGGAGAGCTGAATTAGCAGCTAAAATGTGTGCTGTGGTGTGTTAAACAGCACTGAATGGGAGGCTACAGAGATAATCCTGGGGAGAGACCATTGAGGTTGGTACTGAGCACAGACAGGCTTTGCTGTTCTCCTCTCAGTGCTGAGGTGGTGGCTTTTTCAGTGAAATTTTGTAGCCTTTGAAGCATCGCAAACCTCTTCCTTAATCAAGAGGTAGATTGCAAGGTAATTCTGTGCTTGATCATTTTGAAGAGCTTTTGGCCGGTTTTGTTTTCTGCCGTGTTTCTTATTTTGTAAGAGCTTGGATTACTTTCTCTCTAGCTGTAAGGCATTGCAACAAGAGACTTCTTCCCCAGCTCTTCTCACAAGTGTATTCAAAAGTAAATTAAAAAAAATCCCACTGAGTGTTTTAGTTATTTTCTTTTGAAACACAATCAAATTCACATGACTTACTCCAGACATAAGGTAAGGAGACTGAATAGTTGGTCTGGATTTTCTTGCACCCTTGTCTTCTGTTCAAGCTGGAATCTGCTTGCGTGCCTTGGTTGGTGTGCTGTCAGCAGTCTGGGGTTCAAAAATCACCCATGCCCAGGAGAGAAGTTGACCTATGTTTGAAGAGTTAGAAAACTACAAAGAAATGGAGGCATCTCATGTCTCTTAATATATTCTTGCACTTCAGCCTTGAGAGAACTCTTTAAGATTTTGTTTTTGAAGCTCTTCTGTAGAACTGCCAGAGTTAACAAATCACCAAGCTCCTGTAAGAGGTGCAGATACCTTCTCAGTGGCAGCTGGTGGCATGGTCCCTTGCCACACAAAAGCCATCACTGCAGAAATCATGGTGATGAAGTTGGCAACATCTTGGCTGTGAGTTGGGGAAGGACTAGGCAAAGGATGAATTGTTTAACAGAAAGCTGGAGATCATATATCCATGCTTGACAGGCTCTTCTTGGCTTAAACCACCCTCACCCTTCCCTGTAAATGAATACCTTCCCCTCACCCCTGACAAAATACTGGGACTTCGTTCAGGCAGGAAGTACTAAATAAGGCAGAGTCAAACTGGTACAGCAAGGACATAAAATACTGGGCTTCTTTCAGGTAGTAGTTGTGAAATAGAGTTGCTACTGTAAATGCAGCTTCCACTGGCCACATGGAATGGTAGGAGCAAAGGGCCAGTGGCTAGTCTTGAAGTGCTCAGTCTCTCATACCTACCACCAGCAGTGGTTTTGTAGCGCATTTCTTCAGGAAGTTATTTTGGAATAAATGTGGCTAATTTGGAGACATTTGAACGTATTTTCCAAAGAGAGATTTGATATTTTTTGCTTTGGTATGGTTTGACACTCCATTTAAAGCTAAGCCTGCCAGTTTTCACAGATCAGCTTTAATTTTATTTTCCCTACTTGCCATACCAACAGCAAGATACATTATCAAATGTATGACCAGGCCAGGTCAATAAATTCTAAATGCATCCTAAATTATTTTCTGTCTGCCTTGCACATTTTTATGGGGTTGTTGAAAGGCTCACTTGATGCGTGTTCAGATGAGCAGGGGAAATTAAATTGTTTTCCCCTTTCTTTCCTCTTCCCTTCCCATGACAGAGTGATGCGCTTTGGCTTGAAATTGCAAAATGTCTTCTAAAGATCTCTGAAGTAGACAACAGAATTGGTCTCAATGGTCCTTTCTCAAAAGGATATCTGTAAATGCTTTTTTTTTTGCTATTCAGGAAGTGAAAAGCTGGTGGGGTTTTTTTTCCCCATGAAATAATACTCTACTACTGAAAGACTGTCCTTGCCTAGTGGAAAATCCTTTATGTTAATATAGGACAAAACATCCAAGGTGTATGATTTTCCTCCTGCATCACTGTGATGCAGCCATGTTATTTTTGCATTACCATATTGAGCAACCAAGCACATCAGGAGGTGATGATGTGTGCTAGTGAGTGGGTTGCTGTTGGATGTGTCCAGCCAGAAGCTGGCTGCAGCACAGGCCTTGTGTCCTCTCATGCTGCTGGGTGCAGCCACGGATCTGCTTGGGCTGCTCCTGTGGAAACTGGTTCCAAAACCCTTTGCTCCATGTTTCATTGCCTCCATAGATCATGGTTGCACTATTCACACTTTGCTGTGCATAGGAGATGAAATATGTTTCCATAAGGTCTACTTGGTTATTATAAGCAAAATAATAGAGTTGCGTTCTTTCCAGATGCACATCTGCTTACACTGGTGGGAGGAATACCAGGCATCAGGAGAATTTGAGGGCTTTTGAAAATGTTGCCCAGTAAACTAGGAAAAAAGCTTAAATGTAATCAAGCCTGTAAAACTAAGGCTACCCAGTGATTTATTTCATCTACATCAAATTAGCTTTAAATCAAAGAAGTTTATGGATATCATTCAACCACTACATAATAACTTACTTGTAAAGCCACTCTTTAGACAAAGAAAATGGCTCATTGCTGTAAACAACTGGTGCTGGCCTGTTAGTCTTTCCGAATGACTGCTCTTCTTGTGCTTGGCAGTTCAACAACCCAGGGAAATATTTGGGCAGGTTTCTGTAGGTAACCCCTGACATCCTTCAAACACAAAAACGTTGTGTTTCAAATCTGAGGATATATCTTCATGCGGAGGTAGTGGAACGATTTGGATGGCTCAGCTGGAGAGCAGTTGCTGTGTGTTTGTGGGAGAAGGATGTAGCATTTTTAAGGGAGAAGGATGATGCTGCTGGAAGGCCAGCAACTCTTCGGCTGTGTGTTCTGGAGCCTGCCAGCGGATCCTGTGGCACCAGCCAGCCTCACCAGCATAGCAGATGGACCCTCCAGCGCTGTGGTGAGCTGTGCAGTAACGAGGAATGATGGCCTGTAGTGAACCTCATCTATTGATTAACGTGGAAATCAACAGCAAGGGATCAAAGAAGAAAAAATAACCTCTATAAAGTAAAGGCAGAAGTGAGCTGGTGAGCCACAAAAAGGACTGAAGAGGCTTTGTAAGAGAAACATGTAAGTGTGGTATGACCACAGAGTTGGTTGTAAGACCAGTTAATTTACAGAATGGTACTCTGTTTTCTAGCTCACGTTCCCATGACTGGGAGACTTCTTCAGGCCTTGTACTTGTTACCACAGCCACACCATGTAAAGAAATAGCCGGGTTTGAGATTTGACCTATGAATGTATGTAGACCTGGCTTCAGGTTGGAGACTAGAGAACTTCTTTACTTTTCTGAGAAAATGGTTTTTAAAAAGCACATGGATGATCTGCAGAAAATACTTGAAAACTTCATGTTAATGTTAAGATTGAATTGAGGGACTTCTATCCTTTGGAAAAGGCTTTTCTCATCATGTAGGAATAAGAAATACGTTTCTGAAATACTTAATCCATCTTTGTAGATGCAGTTTTCATTTGCTTGCCAACTAAAAGGTAAGAACTTCTCTAAGCTGGGTTGTTATCTCCTTTGTAGTTTGCTTTTTGCCTTGCTTTGTTATTAGCCTATATTAAAGAGTCCAAGAGATGATTGTGTTGATACTTCCCAGGAGGAAAGAAACTGCTATTAATATAGCAACTTCAGCAAAAATTTAGATTTTCGTGGAATTGAAACTGAGGCTCTACAAGTAACCTGAATACTTACAGCTTGTAAAGCTTCTTGTAAAGAAGATAAACCTGTGTCTCTGCTCTAACTGATGGATGCCATTGGGGTAGTTTATGTACATCCCTGTTTCTCAGGCTTTCTTTTATGCCTTTGAAGGAGTCAAGAATCCCACTTTGTCATCCTGTTCCTATAAATCTCTTAAAATGAGCAATCTCTAGGACACAGTGCAAAGTATGCTAAAGAATAGCAGTGATGGACAGCAAGTTGCAGGACTAATATGTGAGGTGGTTTATTTTGGCCCAGTGCCTTTGATTGAAGGGGGCTGGTAATAAAAACCCTGAGGCAGAACTCCTGTGAATTGTATTTGACAGTTGCAAAAGGTTTTCGTGAAAGGCGAGGAAGAAGTGGCTCCTGCTCATGGTCAAAGAACTGGCTCTTTAGAGTTACTAAATGGGAGTCTGGGTGCTTCAGGCACATACTGAAGGAGATGGATGTTGGGCATCAGATACTAAGGTAGGGTGGACAGTGAAGAACCAGAGAGAGAAAATGCAGTTGAAAATCCTGAAGGATATTAGAACCACTATAGAAATAGTAGCCGATGTTTAGAATTTAAGAAAATTTTACTAGGTCTTTAGTGCTTAGGGAAGGTTTAGCAAACATACATGCATTTCAGCTGAATTGCAGGGAAAAGGGTGCGAGGGGAAGAGGACAAAGTACGGCCTACAGGGCCCTGACCAGGCACATCGTGCCAGTGAACTTCAGCGGACTGTCGAGCTTTTTGCTTTGGTCATTTCACTATTGGGTGTTGGGACATTCTCATTGCCATGAGAGGGAATTGTAGTCAGTGTTCATGGGAGTTCTGCAGTTTAAAGTTCCTGTGGAGTTAATCCTTCATGTTTGAGTTCAACAACATTTCCATTTTAGCAGGAGCCTAAAATGATATGCAACATCTGTGTAGAGCATTGCTGAAATTCCTGAGAAATGAGTTCCAGAGGCAACCTTCCATTTGTGGGACATTTCACAAAATCTGACACCCAGAAAGAATAAACTTTTTCAACTGGGCTCTTCAGTGGCCTGAAAAGTTAAAGAACCAGAGTCTTCTCTTTGGATGATGGGAGAGACAGGAGTCTGTTGGTCGGACACGGATGCAGTGCAGACTTACTGCTGTTGCTGACCGCTGATGTGCCATGTAAGCTCAGGTTAACTGGAGGCACTGAAGCACTGTGGAATAGTCTCTTGACAGTCT
Organism: Pomatostomus ruficeps; assembly: GCA_013400735.1. NCBI lineage: Eukaryota > Metazoa > Chordata > Aves > Passeriformes > Timaliidae > Pomatostomus > Pomatostomus ruficeps. The sequence goes on along the minus strand of VYZT01029369.1, from coordinate 72,641 downwards.
GTGCCTCGGTTTCCTCTTCTATGAAATACACAGCCTTTAAAATGAATGCTGATTTTGAATTTCCCATGATGTAGAGAAGGTAGTGATGGTGAAATATAAAATATTGTTGGACGGTAGTTGAATTATTTCAGTTTATGTAGTAAGAATGAAAACAGAGCGTTCATTTGCTTGGGACGTCTCCTGCAGTATTGGAGAGCTGGTGCTGTCCCTGCTTTTGTAGCAAGGTCACTTCTGTCAATACCATCCAGATGTGTATCCTCAGGGTTTGTCTAAACATGTTTTGCACCACATGGTGTTAATAGCTCTTACGGTGTCTCCCAGCAGGGTCCCACTCTTGTGCTTTCACTTTCGTGTTTATCCACTTTCGCAGAATTCACAATGCTTTCTGTCCTCCTCTCTTCATCTGCCTTATTTCAACAATTTTGGGGGAATAAATCTTGCCTTCTTTCCTTGTATGGGAGAAATTTATTTTTTTTTGAAAAAAAAGAAAGAACTAAGAAGCCCATTATAGAAGGACAGTGAATAGGAGCAGACCTGAACGTTTTTATCTCTGGGACTCTTTCTAGGAGCAGAGAAGCAGTGTAAATTTCTGAGTAGGTAAAGCAGTGCAGGGTTAACTGTTTTAAAAGTCATCTTACATTAAGATATACTTGTGGTATTCAAAATGGATTGCTCTAAATGGAGAGGAGCAGGGGCTTGGCGCCCTCTTTGTACTCACAGCATGGTGTCACAGGAGTGGCAGTGCCTGGGTAGGTGCGCTCAGGTATTGCAAAAGAGAAAGGTCAAGTGCCTCCTCGTAGATGGCATTTTGTCATCCTTGCTCTTGCTTCTGTTGGCAGGTACCAGGTGATTTTTAGTTAAGCTCAGGAGAAGGTTATGAAAGGTTTTTCCTCTTTGCTGCTGGATGGAGAAGGGACGCTGTGGATGTGCAATGTGGCGGATGAAACCAAGCATGTCCTCTTCAAAATGTGGAACGTGATACTGCTGTTGCTCAAGACATCAGTACTGAAGTCAGTGTAGGAAATAACTGCTTTGAGCCAGCATGACCACATTCCAATCAAAACTTCATTTTTTGCCTGATTGTATTGGGCTGAACAAGTCAAATGTTACCCAGTTTTCTGACCCAGTTCTGTTTTGTGCCTCTGGGACAAGGTCTCTTGTATGCTTCTGTCTTTTCAACGTGTTTTTGAGAGTTCCAGAGCCATTTTAGAGGTGGGGGAGAGTAGTATAGCACTCAAGAAAAAAAAACAATAAAAGCTTCCAGTTGGAATTTTCCCCCCCTCTGGCTTTTGCTTTCTTCTAATGTGTCTTTCCTAGCAGAAGCAGTGTGTTCCTTCTTTTGCACTGACATGGATTTAGCAGAGCTGTGCCTGAGACATGCTGATATAGGTGATAGCTCAGAGAGGTTTCCTGCATCACCAACTGTTCTGCTCAAGCTGGGCTTTGCATTTTAGGGTAGCTTCTGTGGTATTGACCTGAGTTAGACTGTTTGAACTTCCTAAAAGATCTTTAAAATGAGGTGCGAAGAAATAGACTGAAAGTGAATCCCATGAGTTTGTGAAAAAAACAGCTTTTGAAAGATAATAATGGTTCCTGGGGTACAGGAGTGGGTGACAAGGGAAGAGCTTGACACTACCCACTGCTGCTGATGCAGCATTCAATTCAGAGTGCAGCTGCCCAGCTGCAAAATGGGAAGTGAGCACATTTTTTCTCAGTTTTGCGAAGTGACTGAGAATCTATGGCTTAACTGGAATGAAGTTGTAATTCAAAGATGCCCCGTGTCATTGTGGTTTATTTATCCTGGTTTATGACATTCTATTGGGAAGTTTCTCTGCCTTCCAACATTTTGCTTGCCTGGTATTTAATTGTGGCTTGGTTGTATGAGCCAGACTTGGCTCCTGACTCATATGGAGACGCATTCATTTAATAGAGTTGCGCTGGAGATGAATTTTCCTCTCACTGCTAAATCTGGGACACGAGTCAAGTAGGTTCTGCTGGCCTAAACATAGGCTAAGGCCTTCACTATAGGGTCAAAGTTCTGCACAGGATTGTGTGAGTGCATAAGAGCTGCTTAATGATTTTTTTCTTTCTTTATTAATAACACAGCTGCTCTAAATTACGTGCCTACACAGCAGTTGTGGGGAAAAATTTACAGACCAAGATGGTTGGCTTTTGTTTAATGTTTTCAATTGGCAGTTGGTGTGCTGTGTAAATTCACCCTGGCTGTCCTATGAATATTTGTGCAGATTTAAGTTTTTTCGCTTTCTCACACCCAATTTTCTGTAATTTCTCAGAAGAGCATATTGTTCCATATAAAATTTGCATACATTATACAGTTGCACTTCTGTGGCTATATTGCAATATAAGTTTTTGCCTCCTCTGTAAATCCTCAGATTAACGGCCCTGGTGTCTGCTGAAGTAATGATCTGCATCATTTCAGGTGCTCAGTGAACAGTCAAGAGGAAAGCATTTGGCAGTTGCTATACTATTGCTACATGGAAAATTGGTTTCACTACTTTCGAATGCTTAAATTCATTATTAACTTAAGAAGCTTTTCTTGCAGAAATTGAGAGATTGGTTAATTACTCTGCTTTAATTGCAGTCACAAATGGTATGTACTTGCCCCTTCCCAGGGCACAAATGATTCCATGGCTAAAACCTGCAGTGCAAGGGAGGGCAATTAAAATTAAATTAATTATTTCAATAAACAGTTTGTACTGAAGCCTTTGACTCCCCACACCACCCACCCTGACCACCACTTGGAAATACTTGATGAAAACACCACTCCTTCAGTAGGAACTCAAATGTGGCTGTGGCTTTGTTTTGATATGTTCCAGTTGTGTTTTGCTACTTGGAGTGATGTTGTGATGGGCTTGTCCACCAAGTAAAAGGCTCCCAGACACGTTGCTATTTCTGTTTTTCTTCAAGGCTCCAGCTATTGCACTCCACCTGAAGATTAGCTCGCTGCTCAGGAGTGGAAGAGAACAGTGTTCAAACCGCTAATGCAACCTCTCAGGCCAGTCCATGTGCTGACTTCAATTACCATCTCTACGAAAGGTGCCCCTATTTGAGGAACACTTAATCATATGCTAACATCACCAGGAAAAGGAGTAGTTATCTTCTGAGCTGTATAAATGCCAAACTGAAATTAAGCATAGAAAGGTGAAATGTACTTTTTCTTAAGGGAATCACAAGACCTGTGCCTTTCTGAAAGGGAGTGGATGCAGGATATAATTGAGGTCATGTGGGGGGTGCAGGTGCAATTTCTTGTGCCCTCTTGAAGGTGTATTGCTCTTGTTTCCCAAGTGAGCTCTACTGTGCATTTATAGAAATCGTGATTTTCAGAGGAACAGTTGTTGCAGCTGTATGCAAAATAATGAATTCAGAAGCAACAGGTGAGGAAAAGGAAGGTGGATTAATAATGAAACAATTCACATGTTCTCTCCCGTTGGGAATATTGTCCTTGTTCATGCTGGAAGGTGACCATTTTCCTGAAATGAAATTGGAAAACTGGAGGTAATGATCCCAAAAATCCACACAAAGGCTTCGGATGAACTGATGGTAAAAGAGACAGGAAGCTTTCATAAAGCTGTTCTGTATTGAGCTGTGAAGTGATTGAACATTGTCAGGGGAGTCAGAGACCCAGTAAACCTGGGTGAGGCTGCAGGGGACAGACCTCCAGTGGGCAGGAGAGTGGATAGGCTGAATGGGTGTCTTCTGTGTCTGATCTTGGCTAATGCTGAATGAGCTTATTATTTAGATGCTCATAATGAATTAGATAAAGAGTGAAATAATTAACAAAGCAGGCACTTAAATGGTTATTGCATGGTTCAGAGCTGACTTTATTTAGATGAAGGAGGTAGTTCATTCTACTATTAGCTGTGCCCTAGCAAAAAGGATTTTTACCCCCTTCTTTTTAATAATTAAACACCACAAACAGAAAATGCACCGTGGCTTTTGCTGGAAAGACAGCACAATGGCGTGCTTCCTTCAGACGGAGATCATTGGAGACTCCCAGTGACTCACATGCAACTTCTGAAAATACTGTCGTAGTTTTCTCAAATTTCAAAAAATTCTCATGGTCTTCGATACAATAGGAGAGATCATCAAGTCATGAAATATTGATATTTTGGCTTATTTTCTACTGTCTGTAGCACAGTATTCCAGGTACTGTTAGGGTACACTTAGAAGTCTCTCTTCATTTTTGCCATTCCCTGAGCTGCTGTTTCTTTTCTCTCACTAGTTTCTAGGCCCAAGTACTTAGTCAGCAAAGCTGCTTACACTGGAATGCTCATGGATTCTTTTTGTAACCCCTGGTCAGTGGTAGGACTCCAGATACCTCACACTCAGTGACTGGGCCCTAAACTGTGGCTCTTTCATTTTTCACTGTACCTCTTATTCTCTTTATATGTTGTGTGGCTTTTATGGTTCTTCCTCAGTACAGATAATTTAACAAGGCTTGCAAGCTGTTTGCTTTAGCTTTCATTCTTTCACACACTCCACGTGTAGCCCATTGCCTCTGCCAATGAAAAAGAAAAGCAGTTACAGAGGTGTAGACCCCTGACCTCAGTTCTGCAGGTTTTCCCTTTTACCTGTTGCAGTGCAGCATCCTGTCGATGCAGGGCTCGGATCTTGTGAGAAAATTCAAGGGCAGTCAGAGGGGTGATTCAGATTACTGCAAAAGCTGACCAAGTTTCTGATGCTCTGAGGTATGTCAGAGATGTGATTTTTCCCTCCTTTTCTTTTTTTTGAAGAACAAAGGGAGAAAGACTTAGGACATGGACCATGACTGTGCAGACCAGGCCTGGGAGTGGATGTACTGCGTACTCTGTGTCTGGCTTGGTTTTTTTTTAAAGGTGTTACCAGAGAGACAAAGTGCAGCTGTCACACAAAACCTGTCTTAGGAGAGCATTATTAGTAAATCCCTAGCTGTGAGTTGTTCTTCAGAAATACCAATCAAGACAATTTTATTTCTGTCTTCCTGTGCATGGGGAGGGTGTGTGTTTTCATCTGGCCTTCCCTTACTAAACCATCCAGCCATTTGGTACTTCCCCTGTCATCTGGCTATTTTTTTGCTAAGACTGTTACCTCCCACCATTCCCAGAACATCTCAAAGATCTGGAAGAGCAGCTGGATGGGAAAAAAGCTTGTCATTTGTCATAGTGGACTTGCTCCATCAGAAGGCAAATATTTCAGGCAGGAAGCAAGGCATTTAAACACATTCCATAAAAATACTTGTTTGGGTTTTTTTGTTTAGTTTTTTGGGGGTTTTTTGTGTGTGTGTTTGTGTGCTCTGTATATGAAATTGTCAAAGGTTTTCTGGTATGTTCTCCTGAATTCCTACTGCAAACCTTTATGTTAAGGAAAAAAGGCTGTGAATTTGGACAAAGGCAGATGCATGATGTGCTGGTCTGTGTAGTCTATTCCATTGTAAATTATATATATTACAGTTGTCCTTGCATGGATTTTATTATTATTACAAGTGGCTTCTCTCCTGAGTAATTGCTCTGCTTTACTAGTGGTTTAATTTTATTTCAAAAGAACAGTGTTTTTCCTTCAGGACAGTATTTGTGTCAGGAGTTACACTGAGAAGCTGTAACTGTACCTTTCCTACAGTCGGCGTCCAGGAAATGTACAGTTACAAAAGACATCAAGGATTCATCTGACAACCTGTACTGGGAAAGTAAAAGTTGGACTCAGAAACTTTTTGAGAGCTTTTAGTGTATTTATATCTTGCAAGAAGTCACTAGCACTTCTTGTCTGGGGGAGATCTTTGCAGGAAGTTCCTTTCAACTCTGCTGTGAAAAACCTTTAGTAATACTTACCTTTTCAAGAGCAGAGAGGCAGATGGGTGAGGTAAATCTAAATCAGAAGGCTTGGTTCTACTGATGGCACAAATGTGGATTTATAGATAAACTAAAATGTAGGTGTGGCTTCTTCCCTGTTTACCAGACCCTAATGAGTGTATTCCCCCTCCCTGTGTCCAGTGCTTTCAGGTTCTGGCAGTTGAGCTGCAGTAGCTCCTCGTGTCATGCTGGAACAAGCTCCTCTGGAATACCTTCAGAGCAAGAGCTGTCTGGAAGGGTCTGAGCTGGTGCTTAATGAAGTGAGTGCAGGGCGCTTCGGTTGCCGGTTGCCCTTCGGGCTCTGTTCAGCCATTCCCCAGAGCTGCTCTGCAGACATGAAAGAATGAATATGACATTTTTCAAAGAACCAGGCAGGAGTCTTTGTGGATGTCATCTCTCACCACCAACTGAATTGTCCCTGCATGCAACTCTTACTTCAGCATGGACCTCATCCAAGTGTCTCCTCTATCCTCAGTGTCCATGCTCCCGGGGTGAAGCTGACAGTACAAATCTCACTTCCCATCTTTTCACCTAGTCTAATTTATATAAAAACCAGTTAAAATTATGTCTGCAAATGAGTCCACTGGAAAACAGTTACCTTATATGACAGAAGACAGGATTTTATCTGGCATGCACTTTGTGTACTTGAAATAATTTTTTCTAATCCTTTGATTAAAACCTTTGACTCCCTAGCTCTTCTGCTGAGAATGAAAAATACTGCAATGTTTTCATATCTCTAGCTGGATTTTATGTGATATTCCTGTTCTTTTTGCTTCAAAGCAAGCAATGAAGAAAGAGAGGAAAAAGGAAAGCCCAACAACTGTGTAGGGTTGATATGCTTGGAAATTAATCATTAATGTCTTGCAGGTGAGCAGCAAATGTATTATGAAGTCTTCTGTATCTGCATGCAAGATAGTAAACCAAAACAAAGTGAAATGAATGGAAAAGATCCCTTCAAGCCTGAATCCTTGAAGAGCAAATAGGTGCCTCCAGGAACAGCTCCATCTACACAGGGGCTTACTGAGGTTATGCTGATCGGATGTTGTAGGTGGTTACTGCTTCTCCAAATCCTTTCTGCAGGTTTATGCTGTATCAGAGTGGCTGTAAACTGAATATTTGCCATTTTATGCTGTTGTATGCCTTTTACTGGCATCTGGAAAAGAAATACGTCCTCCTAAATAAAATGTCAAAGGACTTAGTCACTGGCTGGGGCAGGTATGCAGAATTAAAGTGGAGCAGTTCATTGCTTTAAGAGAGGTTTGCCATCTCTTGAAAGGATGAAATGCTGTACCTGGTGCCATGTGGCATGTTGCAAATCTTACAGAATCAGCTCTCCCCAGGCAGAAGGAGTCATCCCACCTTTTTCATTTGCAGTGTTCTAACTACTGCGTTGTGCACTAATGTTTTATGCAGATCTTGCTTGTCATATGCCCATTATAAAGTGAGAATATGTTTGCCAGACTGGTAACATAGATCCTACCAACTCTATTTGCAGCCTGCCTTACAGCAGATGTTATTCTCTGAGGGTAGCTTTAATTTTTTTCTAGTTATTATGTACTTGAATAGAAATGATTATTAACAAGACCTCTCATTTAGGAACGTGATTTTCTGCCTCTCTGCAGCCTCTTCTGCTGCTTACCTGCATGAGCTGGTAGTGTCTTCCTCTGTAGGAAGCTGTTTTAAACACATCACAATTACACCTGTGTATATTGATAGATGTTTCTTTTTTGATGTGCTTTAAGCATTTCCTGCAGCAGAACTGACTCTTTGAAGTTGTACAGTTAGGCTGTCTTCAGCTTCATTTCCTTGAGGTTTTAAGCTCAAGCCTGTGCTAGTACATGTTTGCAAGAGGGTGATTGTAGCACTGCTCTCCCCCCCACCCAACTACTGCAGGCTGATCATAGGCTGTATGGAGTTATATAACGGCATTATGGCTGGACCTGAGACCTTTCTGATGCTATGAGAGCAGTTTCTGTCTGAATGATGTCCAGTAATGGCTTCTTGGGCCTGCTTAGCTTGCAGTAAGCAGTGTGTTGTACTGGTGGTACTAGAGTAAAATCTTGGAACACAGTATTTTAATACAGTTGACACACCCCTTTTCTACTGTAGACACCAGCTTTAGACTATTTTTGAAAGGGAGCCAGTGTGACCAGCACTGCCTGCATCAGGGATGCTATTGCTTCAGTCTGAGTTCACCACTTGGTGTAGTAATTATAGTTGTTGGTGTTCAAGTTTCTGAATTGGACTAAGTGGGTATTGTTTATGTGAGGGAATGCTGAAATTGGAGACCTGGACTAAATAAACATCAAAGGTCTCTGAATCTGCTAGAGAGGCTGCCATCATGAATGCTCATCCTGGCATACTCTGACAGAGGGTTTTCTGGCCTCTGCACTGTGTGGGTGCATCCAGGGGCTTTGAGAGACATGGCATTGCAGTGGAGAAATGTCTTGGTGAGTCAAATGTCTCTCTCAGGGATGACGATGCACAACCTGTGCTGGCATGTACTTACAGGAGGGAGATTGTAGGACTGCTCTCCCTCCTTCTCTGCTACAGCCTGAGCTTACACAGAGAGGCTGGTGCAGAATGAGCACTTGAGTACCAGGAGTGACAGGACTTGTGGTCCCTGCCAGCTGGCACAGACATGTGATGAATAAAGTGTCTCAATGAGACTGATAACATTAGAAAAATGATGTCACTGTACAGAGTTGTGCCAGATGTAGTCAGAATCTAAAAATAGCTCTCCTGCACTGGTGAAAGGGAGTGGGAGAGGATGTGGTGGATTTAAAGGTTAGTTTGGTAGTAGTGGCACCAGTTGCTATGAACATGTTGGTGTAAGGAATGTAATGGTGTATGAAAGGAACAGCCAGGATTACTGCAGGTGGAGGACCAAGAGATGAGTTGATGCCCTCAGATCAGCACTTCCTTCTGTGCTTCTGCTGTATACCACACTTGTGTCTGAAGTAAGAGCATGTGTTGGCCTTTTTAAAGTTATTATGGAGTGGGGATTTTAAATGCTTTTTCCATTACTTCTGCCATAGATGAAACACTGTGAGTTTGATGAATACAAAAACATAGATCAGTTTTTCAGATTGACTAAAGTGTTCTGAAGAACCTCCCGGGTAGTCACCACGCCTGACACCTTCCAGTAACAACAACAGTGCTCTGGTCTTAGAAGCACAGCAGAGCATATGGGGAACCAATTAATTCAGTAGAAACAAATTAATAAACACGTTTCCTCTGGGGAAAACCTTTTAGCACATCCACTGTTTGGCCCAGGATTGCATGCACGCATGAATGGATAGTGAACATGCTTTCCTGAATTGTCACTTGTTATTTCTTGATGGGCTGGGAACTGCCTCCTCCAGACTACTGCTGCCGGGCTTTTGGGAGAGCAGACTGCAGCTGATGGTTGAGCTGTCTCTCAGCCACCAGCGTTCTCACACATAAGTGATGTCAGCACACGACAGTTTCCACCCTGACCCTGTGATGCTGAGCCTGGCCTGCTCCTGGCAGTCTGGTCTCTTTGGAGCTCATTTCCTCTGTGTGTGTGTGTGTGCAACGATGGCTTCTGTATGTCCTGAGGCACAATGTACCATTGCAGAGCAGAGCTGCTGTGGGGTGGGCAGGGCATTGCAGAGCCTTCCTCTTCCAGTGGAACAGCTGTGTCTGCATCCCTGTGTAGCCCTGCACTGACTGAGCAGGGTAGGCTGGATATTTAATACACACTGCAGGGCAATTCACCTGAGTTCCAAACCCTCCATAAACTTCTGTTCTTTTAGAAATAAGTCCATTGTTCTGTCATCAAGTGCATATTGCTCTGAGGGCAAACAGTGAACACTTGTGCTCTAGCATGATCATTGATGATGAAGGCTTCAACATCACTCAACCTGATCCTGACAATGAATTAGTTCTCTTGTAGAACTTTCTTAGAAGAAACAAGATCCGTACAGTTTACAAAAGCTTTTTGCTGCTGACCATTGGAACTTGCTTGACTGCTCATACTGCAAAATGCTGCTTAATGTTCTAAAAAATGGTTTTCACTGATGTTTTCTTCTGCTATGGTGTTGCTGCAAGTGTGAGGGTAATATTCTTGAAGCAGCTCACTCAGTGATTTTTTCTGAAGTTGGTGTTTTAACTGTAAAATTTCGTTAGATTAATTATACAGACTTGCACTGAAATTTGCTTCTCATCCTGCTGAGTAGGAAAACAGAAACCTACTATAGGAGTGCTAATCCCTCTGATGGAAAACCACCTTCATTGCAAAATACAGCAGTGCTCTAGAATGGACAGAATGCTGAGGTGTGACCTTACCGGTAGAGGACTGGACCAGAAATGCTCGTTAGTCTGCCTTTATGGTTTCTTAGGGTCTTAACATTACATAAAATACTCTCCATTTAAAAACAATCTTATTTTTTGTGGTACATGTGCAGGTGTGAAGTTGTGAAGAGGAGAAATTTCTTCATGAAAGTCTGCAAAGAATACAGAGGCTTCTCTGAGGATCTCACTTCCTCTTAGAGAAGTTATGGGTATAAAATGCATGATGAAAGAATTTTATCAATTATACCTTAAAAAGGAAGTAGAATTCCTAAAGCATTTGAAATTTAAACATGCTACATGAACTTCATGGAAGAAATAGTAAAGTGCCTCTTAAAGTCTCATTCACTGTATGCATCTATGACCTGTCAAAATGTTACCAGTCTTTTTCAGACACACGTGTAACCTTTCCTACTTGCTTCTTGCAGCCTGTCTCCTTAGCAGGGAAAAATACTAATCCCTGATGAGTGCAGCTGAAATGGTAGGTAAAGTCAGCAGAAATCTCTCCACCCAGTGAGCTGGCAGGACATGTTTGTAAGCCAGCAAACTGCAGTGGTTTGCAAAATAATACGGATCCAAAAGCACAATGAATTATGTCTATCAGATTCACAAAGCTAGGATTAAGAATAGCTGTAACATCTACTGCTGAGGATATATAGAGCACATTATCTGGTCTATTTTCTGGGTTTCTAAACATATTTTAAATGTGTACTAAGAACCTATTATAATATGTTTGATGGCTTTTGGTAAGTGAATGATCTGGTTAATCTGGTTATCCTTTAGTTTCATTTAATTTTCGAAGTGGAGCCATATTCAGTTTAAACATCCTGGCAAAAATAATTTTCTGTGTTCTTTTCTGTGGTCAGAGTTGCTGATGATTCCTTGTTCAGGAGTCGATTTAATTTCTGCATGTGTGAGCTGATAAATGGTGGGAAGCTGTAAATGCCTATGTGTTTGGTCACTGTTGACATAGATAATTAAATTAAGTGTAGAATCAGGCTAGTTTTCTGCCTGTGGGGTGTGAAATGTTCATGGTGTTGGACACAATTTGCTGTTCAGGATGGATATCTTTGTCTTCCACCTGGGTAGCTAGATGGGTACATTTGCTCTTCCTGACGTGCTGTCCTCCTTGTAAGCAAGATTTATTAATTTGGCTCCATCTTCGTGTTTTGTTGTTCTTGTGCTTCCCTGATATTCGTGGCTTGGGGCAGTGTTCCTCCTCCCAGTCCTCAGCTCTCACGGCCAGAGCTGTGAGCAGTCGTGGCCAGGGGCTGGAAGTGCTGGGGCTGGCACAAGAGCTCCTGGTATGGGAGGTGGGTCGTGATACATCTGAATCTGTGCTCTCCTCCTCTTTCTGTACTTCCCTAAATTAATTGCTTGCACACCACTGTGGGACAGTGCAGGCACATGCTGTCCACGATGAAGGGATATAGAAGTATCCCAAGTCACACACAAGGCATCGTACTGTTACCTGGGAGTGTTCACTTGTGTCAAATCAAATACTGGGCTTGTGCTCAAGTTTCTTGTATTTTATAAACTCTTCCCTATCAGTACAAGATACACATCTAATGAGAGCTTAGCAACAAAAACATAGTCTAGGCAAACCACATAAAAAGCCAAAGAATGACATTATGGTGTTTGGAACGCCTTAATAAAGAGTCTTAATATACTGCTGTGTGTGGAGGGAGCTACTGTTCGCCAAGAGATTTATACTTTAACAAAAGCAGTGTTAACAGGATGGAATTAAAAACTGAAATACTTCTTTCATACTTTCCCTTTCCTTCCCTTTTCCTGCCCCTTTTTTTTGTGTAAAAGCCACTGATTTGGCTTTCACATGACACTTACTCTTCTCATTTATGGGTTCTGTCTCTTCTCATTTTTATCTGTCCTCCCCATTCCCTGACATGCTTTATTGTTTGGTTTTGCCCTCCCTGGATAGACTCATGCATTTTGTAATGCTTTTCTCTTCTGCTCATCTTTTTCTGGTGTTCTTTGGGCTCCAGCATTGCTTTTGCAACTGTTTGCCAAACTAACCCTCTTCCATGCATATATTTGTCTGTTGCTAAGTATTGTACTCCCTGATTTAGCAAGCTGAGATGTGCAATATTACGGATTTCTGTCAGACGACTGTATTTGGTAACAATTTGTTAATATCCTTATGAGTGATGGGTTAGCCCAGGTCAGTGAATCCGACTTGTGGGTTCAGCAGCACCTTTTTGGAGATGTTTTTTGCTGCTGGGGACTCTGGGAAGGAATTAAAAATACTGGCTTTCTGTTAGGAAAAAAATAAACTCAAAAGCTGAAAACCAAAGTAGGATGAACCCTGCTGGTGTCTGTTTCTGAGAATATTCCCAGTGCTGTGCTAAGGGTGAGTCCTGGAGGCAGGAACAGTGTTTATGGCAGGGTGTTCATTGTGGGCAGTGGACTTGCTGCTGCTAAATTTGTAGTGATTGAGTCTGTCCTACTGTTTAAAAAAGGTGGGTTGATAACTGTTTATCTTTGATTTCTTGTGAAGAATTGGAAGAAAAATAAAACAGCTTCATTTGAACTCTGGGAAAGACAGCTGTGTGTATAGATGATCACAGGACATGTTTCATGGAGGACTTTGGTTTATTTCTGCCAAAATTTTAGTAGTGGGGGTGGGTCATAGGAAAGCCTATAAAGGGTAGAAAGCAAGACTGGGTACCTGCGTGCTGCATATTCTTCCAGAACAGATGAAAATGGCCTGCCCTGCACAGGCCTAACTTACAAAGGGCATCTACACAGAAGGATCATTTGTGTGAAAGGGAGGCAGTCACTGCTGCCACTGTGCATGTAGGGATTTAGGCACTTTAAACAGTTCTGGCCAGGGTGCGAGCAAGCTGGTGAGGAGTTTACTAACACACCATATCCTGTTTGCAGCCTCAGCTTGGCAGGGCTTCTCTGGAAAAATTAAAGATGCTGTTTTCTGGAGTAAAACCACAACAAGGAGTGGGAGGGAAGTGTAGCTGTCCTGTCCCTAGGTTCAAACAGCTTGTCTTGCCAGCTGCAGAGAAGTACAGCATTTAGAGCATGAGTTTAGTTTTCTGACTGTGATTGTTAATACCAAGTCCTTAATTCCATCCTGTATGATCTCTTGATTTTATCTGTGTGTGTTTAACTGAGAAATGGCTCTCTGAAAAGCCCTCTGAGAACCTGTTTAAAAGTGATTTAGACTGCTGACTCTAGGGCTGCATCTTGTCTTAGTCTTCATCATATTTGAATTACATTTTGAAGTCCCAAACAAAAGCATATCAGAAATAATAATAAAAAAGGTACCGTGTAAATATGTGAATGCTTGGCACATGTGATGGGATTTTACAATTCAAATGCTTTAACCCAGAAGAGCTGACTTTAAACACAGTGCCAGTACGAGTGAGTGGTCATAGAAAGATGCCTACTTCCAGCAAGTGTGTGGAAGCATTAGCCAGAGCTGATGACAAATGGAAAAGCCAAACACATTTAACTAAGAAATTGAGAGCTATTTTACTTGGCTGGTGAAGGTATTTACCTCTGGGCAAGTGACTTCCACCTTAGCTTAAATGACTTTTTCCTCTTTGAGATTCATGCTCGTCATGCAGTAATAGCAGTCCTTGCTGAATGGCCTGATTGTCGAGATTGAGCACTCTTATTATAAACTGAATGGAGCCAATGGTTTCCCATTAATTTTCTAGGTGACAGTGTCTGGATAAATGCTGCTCATCTCTTTTCCCGTTCAGTCACTGGTTCCTGCTATCCCACAGCTATTTCGGTTATGCTGGCACTGACTGCAGGTTTTTGGGAGCTGTGCTGTAGCCAGCAAAGGCTGGGGAATGGGACAGACAGTCCTTCCGGGGCAGTGGCGGTGTCTCACTTGACACAATGCTCTGGTATGCAATTTGGCCTTACTTGAAGTACTGCTTGACAGCTGAGAAGGGGCTTCACTCTTGCTCACTGGTGGGAGGAGAGGGAACTCCTTAGGCCAAAAGATGAACAGGCATCATTAGCCCCTTCTCTGGCTGACAAAAATCTCTTAATTGCATTTAAGTGTAGTTTGCTGAGGGCAGGCTGGGGAAGGATGAGGAATTCCTTCACAAGCTTTAAATAATTTATTCTTAGCCCAAAATATCTTCAGAGCATTGTAGCAGTCAAGTAGGAGCAGTTGTGTGTATGCACATGAGCACCTCTACATTATCAGGTTTATGAGTAAATCGGAATATGTTTGTTAAAAATAATTAGACCCAATGTGTTAAGCAGCAAAATTTTACCATATAAGTGTTTTTTCTTGCACAATTCACACTTGCTGTCTTAAATGTGTGTGTGTATCTTGTTAGTCTTCATCACCGACACTGGCACTGGTTAAACCTTTCTCTCTGAGGCTGAAGGGTTCTCCATCAGCTTTCCATTATACCTTTAGGCACTTGACTTGTAATCAGATCACTCCTTGACCTTCTTCTGAGGTTAATAGCTTGGACCTTAGGTGTAGAAGAGAGACCTCTGTTCCTTTTCTCTGGCTGTTCTGATAGCTGTGCTCTTGAGTCCATTGCAGTGCATCCACATCCTTCCACAGCTGTGGATACAAGAACTGAACAGGTTCTTACTCAGCATTTTCCCTCATATTCAACTGCTCGCTTTCATCTTTTGTTTTTCTTTTCTTTCCTTTTTTTTTTTTTTCTTTCCATACTGTTTATTGCTAGTTTAGCATGAGGTTAGCACAGGCACTTGCTCTCTTACCAGTGTATGAGGGCTGGCCATGTACAAGTAGGGGTTATAAGGTCAGTCTTAGAAAATAAACAGAAAATGTGTGAAGTAAACAGACTACTGGACAAGAAGCCATCTGAGAATTCTCTTGGGTAGTTGAAATAGCACAGTAACTGCATTGCACTTAGAAAAACTGGCTTTCTGCTGGAATCTCCTCCATTTGGAAGATTTACAGTGGTCAGAGCAACCTTTGGTTTTGTTGACTTGTTTGTGTCTTTTGGTGTTCCAATGGAGCCATAGCTCTCCAGAGACCTCCCACACAGTTCCTTTCCTGCTGTCCCATTTCTGCTCTCTAGGATTACACACCAGTGGGCATTGGGCTGTGTTAGAGGCTATTGACATGTTCCTTCTGTGCTTTGTTCAGACCATGGCTTTTGGTGTGGGGCTGGAGTGGGCTGAAGTGCAGAGGGAAGAAGCAGCGTGTGATTTAACAGGGGTAATCTCCTGGTGAGCTGTTCGGACTGACGGAGTCCTGCTGCCTTACTGCCAGGTAGACCTGCTCTGGGGCTTAATAGTGGGAGGCACTGGCAGGCACAGTCCTTGTGAGATGGGTGATTGGATTTATTGTCAATTGCTTTGTATTCCCTAGAGTGAGAAATAATTTATTTTAAGGAATAGCTTTCTTGGAATGCAGGCTTAAAAAATCATCAGTGGTCTGTTTGTTCTACTCCCCTCCAGATTAGAAAAGCTTTTTTGTTGTTTTTTTGGGTTTTTTTGCTTTTTGCATTGAATGTTTTTCCACAAAAAGGATTTTTGTCCTGTAGTTCAGATCTACCACCAAGATTGTGGGTGGTTGAGGAGATGAGTTAAATGTAACACTGATCAGATATGGCTCCTAGGACACTCAAATAATGCTCCAGCCTTGTCATAATTCAAAGAATGCAGAGGTGGTTTACATCTGCCTTGAAGTTATAAGCAATTCTCTAAGGTAGTTCTGTAGCCATGCATGTGGGCATGTGTGTGTTAGCCTAGAACTGGCTGGGTCTCTCAGGCTTTGGTTTAACTCACTAAGGATGTGTGAAGGTGGCTGGGACACACAGGCTGCATAAAGAAACTTTCTGCTCTCACCTGCCAAATTGATGGGTTTTTTATTTTATATCAAGGACCTAGCTTGTACATCTGACTCCCATGTGCATGTAAGTTTGTGGACTTGTTATCTAGTAATACATGCATCCATTTAATTTGTTATCCAAACTCTGTGGCGCCTAGAAGAAATGAAATCAGAATACCTGTCTTGCAGAAAGGAATGTAAAGTTAGTCATCCCACACCACCCTTAATGCCAATGTTGTAGAGGCAGGAGGTGGAGACAAAGGAAGAAATTTGCTGGAAAATATAGTCCATGATATAACCTCATCCCACGAAAAATCTCCCTAATTTAGCCTTGGTTAGTTCATGTGAAAGACTCCAGAGAGGAAGCAAGTCAGATCTGTTTTGGGTTTGGTCAAAGATTAGGCATGCAGATTTACGTTGTATTTGCCTTTGGGAGGTAGTTTGGCAAATCGCAATGAACTCTCTGTACAGTTCTTGGTGAGAAACAGTCATTTCCTGCTCAGTTTCCTACGGGACAGACTATCCAGATAAACACTGGCCATGCTGTTGACAGTAAAGGGAAGGAGAGCTGTGTGTGCCAGATGTGCTTTCTTTTTTTGGGTGGTGGTTTTGGTTGTTTTTTTTTCATATTATGAATAATATCTCATATTATGAATAATGGCTAATGCTTCTGTTTTACTACTTGATCTTGCTGAACTACTGGGAGAAGAAGGGCTTGTGACTAGGGACTGAGTGATGACCTGTAATACCCTTGTTCTGTGTTCAACACAGAGTACTTACACTGGGGCTTTGAGGCCTGGATTCATCCTCTAGCTTTAATGCTGTCTTGAAGCACTTGATGTAATTTCCCTGCAGGATCAATGGCAAGAGCTGGATATGTCCAAGGAGGTCATTTAGTCTGTGCAAGATCGGTTCTGTGAGGCTCCTATTCTTCTTCTTGACTAAAGGGAATGAATTAAGTTTTCCTGCATTTAGACACCTTGCTCAGCCGCCTAAAATTAGATGGTGTGAATTGGAACCTATTACTCATCCATTTCCCCATCTGGAAGTTGTGTGTCCGCAGTCTTCCTTCCTGGGAGCTGTTGAGGTGAGCAGACAGCTCTGTCACATTGCAGCACTCTTGCCCTTTGCAGTGCAGAACCTGCTAGTGATGGTTTTGTTCAGAAAATGAACGGGCACGTGTGGTTTCCTGAGCATTACCTTAATGTAGTGGCACTGATTAACATGTATGTTTTAATTCTATATCATCACATCTGTGGAAGTTGTCTGAGATGTAATGTCTTAACATCCTTGGTTAAAACTCAGTCAATCTGAAAAGCAGGGCAAGGCAATAGAGAGCCCTGAGAGACACCTTGTCAGAGTGACAAATTGCCCTTTCTGATTCAAAGGACCAGCTTGCATGGCGGAGCTAAACAGCTCCTGGAGAAAGGGGAGGAGAGCATGGGAAAAACAGCCTATTTGTTTAGGCGTTCTCATGTATTTTTTGTTTGTTGCTCAGAGTTGAAGCACTTCGTTTTCCTTCATCTGAAACAACAGCAGGCTGAGAGGAGCAAAGCCCCTGGGATTCTACCTCTCCTACTTCTCATTCTTATAAACTGTTTACAATTTCCTTCAGTTTCCTAGCTTTGTATGGAAAAGTTCAGTGGGTCAGCTTTCCCTTTAGCTTCATCCATCATTCCAGTCAATTAGAAATAGTTGAGGGCCAATTGCCCGGTCTTCCATTAACTGAGACACTTCAGATTGTTTAAAATAGCATAAAAGCCCTCTTTGTTGACCGTTGGGCAGGCACTGGATTTCCCTGTTGATGAGCAGCTACCGCGTGGCTGAACAGAACCCCAGTGTGTCTTGCTGTACTTGAGGGATGAATATTGCTACTCCAGGCTTGTCTGGGGTTTGATTCCGTCTCCTTTGCCTCTTGCTCTCCCTGAAAGGTGTGATGCCGTCAAAAGGTGAATTACCATGCCTGCTTGCCCCCAAAAAAGCTCCTCTTTGTGGCTTTTCAGAACTTCTGTAGCTGAGGGTTTTTTCCAGTTGCTGAGATGTTCCTTTTAACCTTGGTGCTTTAAAAGCTCTTGGCATTATTTGTTCGTTGCTTGTCGTGTGTGATTCTAAAGGACAAAGGAAGTGTGTAAGTGTTCAGGAAACAGTTAGTGCATTGTGGTGTGGGGCTGAGTTCATTCTGGTACCCTGTGCCAGGACAGCCTGCTTTCATTAGAGGCTAACATTTCCTTTCTGTTCTGAACTGACCAGCCTTAGGGTAGAGCTTCTGTCAGAGCTCTAACAGAGCTTGAAACTTTCTCATAGCTTAATGTGTTTGGGTTCACATTGAAGTGCACTGAAGCCACTGTATACATACATATACATAAATATAGATATATATTTATATGTATAAATCCCGCATTTTATTTCACATGACAAACCAGAAAAGTAGGTTTACTGAATGGAGATTAGTTTATCTGCAGCAAAGTAGATATTTATGTATTCCCATGTTCAAGTCATTGTCTGTCTTGCAGAGTCTCCTTCCAGCATTGTGTGCTGCTTGGGTTTCGGAACGGGCTGCTGTGTGGGCTTTTTGTTGTTCTTGAGCCATTTTGCTTGAATGTGCCATCATTTGATCCCAGTTTTGGGGCAGTGTTTCCCCAATCGTAAAGAGTTTGGGTGGGTGTGGCTGCATACCTGTCCTGAAGACTGGACCTTGCTGTGTTTTTTGAACTGCAGGAAGCAGCCTTTGGCAGTCCTTGAACTTAAGGTCTCCGTGTGCTTCCAGAAGGTGCCCTGGCTTGCAGTAGTGCAAGCGCTGCCATGTGTGAGGGCTCACCTGTTTCTGAAGAACAAACTAAAAAGAGTGGGACAGTCTCCTGTACTGCTGCCCCTCATGTGACACAGGCTCAGTGATGGGCATGAGGTGCTTAGCTTGGAGTCCAGCTTTTGCACTGCTGAGATGCACAGAAAGCTCTCAAGACAAATCAGGGCAGAGAGCACAGCAGGGATCTTGAGGCTGTGGTGAAAGAAGGGTGCTCTGGCAAGGCTGGGAGGATGTGATAACCAGATTTGAGAGTCTTCAGCTGCTGAGGAGTTGGATCTTCTACTAGAAAAAGTTTACCACAAATACACCAAGTTCAACAAATTCCACCAGTGATTTCCTTCCTGTCTGATGTCCCAGTCTGATGCAGATCTCAAGATGGACTTTTTTCAGCTGCTGTGTTCCTGCAGATTAGCCTTTTGTGTTTTTCTCCACATGCCTTCAGCAAATAAAAGTTGAGGACATGTCTGAGCTGGAAGTGCAGACCTGAGTGGGAAGGAGACCATTGGGGCAGAACATCAGCCTGAGACTTGACGCCAACAAAATCAGTGTTTGCTTGCTTTACACTTAAAAATAGTCTCATGCTTTGCAGAGATTGAAGCTTTAATAAGTAATTTAAACGAAGAGTAGTAGAGGAGAGAGAATCCACATTTAATTAAATTAGCATTGTTGTCCAATGCCATTAATTATGCCCAGACTTGTAATGTGTTTCACAGGAGCTGATACACTTGAGCTTTGTCTGTGCTGGGGTTGACTGAGGACAAATATGTCCATTGATGTAGAATCCAGCCTTTGTGCTTTGCAAAAACCTTCAAATTTGCTATCTGACAGTAGCCTGGAGCAAGGAGTAGTTGGAATAGCCTGCATTGCAATCTCCTGAACAAAGGGGATCCAGGGGAGAATGAAGATTTGATGTACATGATTTCAGTGTTCTTGAAGAGAGGCTGTATTAGTGGAAATAATAATCTCCTGCAATTTTATATTATTTCCAGACTGTTTAAAATTGTTCCATAGGCAGAGAATAAAGAACTTTGTTTACTGTCTTAAAGTAGGATGTCTGATCCTCCTGGGGGAGGTTATTCTTTTATTAAAACAGATATAAAATAGCTACTTTGATGGAAATACAACGCTAGGAATTGAAATGGTGATGATTACAGAAGCTGTAGTATTCTAATGCAAAATAAGCCCTAGGAGATATGTGCCCTAAATGATAAATCACTGTTGGCTAACAAAACACGAATTACTCTTATTTTATGTTTCTTGCTTATTTTACAAGGTCTTTAGCTGTTTCATCTGTGCTTGACTTTCACAGGCTGGAGGTAAATTGATTGTTGCTTTGTGTTTTATATAGGGTGGCTTTTTTAAAGCACACCAGAGATGGAAGTACAAATCAACAGGATAGGATTCATTAGGTCTCAAAAAAGCAAAAGTAGAGTCATGACTACTGACACCACATGCAATAACTGCACTGGATCTGTTTGAATAATTTCGTAGTGTTTTGTAATCTGGTTGCTTTGGCTTTGAAAGCCTCCAGTAAGGTAAATGAGTGTGTCTTGTTCTGGACTGGAATTAACCTCCTTCTAGCAGGCAGGGAACTACTGGTAGCGTTATTCATTAGGAGTGTCATGTTTCAGCCCTATCCAGCAACGTGTGGTTTACTGTGGATAATTAGCCCTACCTGCAAACGTTTGGAATCTGAAATGCTGAGGTGTATTTAGCAAAAAAGAGCATCCTAATACTGGCTTTGAAGCTGAGCAGAGAGGAAGTAGTTGAAAGGGGTAATGTGTCCCAGTTTCTGCAATTTGTGATGACCTAAAATTCTTAATGATGGAGTCTAAAAACAGATAACAAAACGTTTGCATCTTTTCTGTATTAATGTTACCTTGTGACAGCTCCAAGCTAGAGATGTAGAGAAAGCATGGGGTTTGGAGATCAAAGAACCACCTGGTTCAGGTAATTCAGGGAGTAAGCTGGCTGATAGACTGGCTGAACCCTTTGCTCACTGCATTCCTCAGTAGCTCACATAGTAAGGAGGAGGATGCACTAGATGCAGTCTGGTTGCCAGTCTGTGTTGAGATATCTGCCTTGAACTTTGCAAGCTTTTAGACTTTCTGATGCTTAGGACAGTCTCTTGCTAACAGTAGTTTCCTCTTGTAGGAATGCAGGTCTGTACCATATCTCTGTGAATCTTCATTTTAGAAGCAGCCAGAGGATAAAACCCAGTGCAATGCTCATTTAAAGTCAATATGCTCTAGCTTGCAATTTGCTCATGTTTAAGTGCTTAGCTTTTAAGGTTTCCTTTGCCCACAGGCAGTCTGAATACAAAGGCCGACTCTATATTTTTTAATAAAGAAAAAGTATTGCAAAAACTCAACAAAATATTTCTTTCCACCTTCCATCTCCTCAGGTTTATTATCATTAAACAGAGGCTGTCTGTATAAAGTGTGGAGGGGAACAAAGGAGATGCCAGCACCTCAAGTGCAGCTGGAAAGGAAGGTGGTAGATGGGCTCTGTGTGTGTACATACGTGTGTGAGAGGAGTGAGAAGGTCCTATCTTGAGGCAGTTTTGGCCTTTGATGTGAGATTTACATGGATAAGGTGTTGTGCAAAAACCTTCTACATGTAACTGGTTGCTTTGTTCCTGTTAAGGTTTGGTTGAGTGAAGACGAATAGCAGTTCTGAGCCTCTACTGTATTGCTGTATTGTGTAAGTTATTCTCTTTCGAGGAACACTTCGCTGTGGGGTGTGAGAAAGGGAGTTGCAGTTAGAACACAGTATCTTCAAGAAAAATGTGAAGAGCATAATGTTTTTATTGCAGGAGCAAGTTCCCCTTCTGGAGCCATGCGCAGAAGCCATGACGTGACATCTGAACTCTACCATAAAGAATTCAGCTTGTATCATAAGTTATTTGCCATTAATGATTTGAGTACTGAGTCTGGAAGGAGTGATTTTCTTGAGGATTTCAGAAGCCTTTTTCCCTTTTCTTTAGGCTTTCAAAAGCCTTATTCTCGTTGATTGATTCAGTAACCGGAGTTATTCTGTGGTTTCAATAGAAATTAAAGTAGTACCTGCCTGTATCACCTCTGGTGCCTCGCTTTTGAAGGCTGTCCGTGTAGCATTTTGACTGAGGTGATTGCCAGAGGCTCACTGGCATGCTCTTGGTTAATATTAGTGCTTACCTGAAAATGAGAGCGGCTGAAGTCTGAGTCCCAGAAGGCCACAATACAGCTTTAAATAAAGGAAGACTGAGCAGGGGCATCTCAGCTTGTTTAAATGGAAATTATAGATGATGCAAGAATTAAATGTGGACCTTAACAAGACCTAAGCAGCAGAAGGTTGCTGGGGGCCTGCACAAAAGGTGGCACAGCAGAAGGGGAAATCCAAAGGCGATAGCTGGGTTGAAATGCCATTCTTCTAAATAAAATGATACAAAATGTAGTGTTGTAGTTCCCTCTTGATAAAGCTGTTCACAGGTGGAGAATTTTTAAACCTTTATGTAATTAGATTGAGCATCTCTATTGCCACAGTTTCATTGCAACCCTTTTTATTTTCCTGTGTTGTGAAGAGGTAGAGTGGATTTGTCCAGAGAGTTTTCTTCAGGCAAAGAGTGTTCAATTTGCAGTTTTTGGTTCTGTGTCATTGTTCTTGGGTTTTTGGTTTTTTGTTTTTAAAATATGTGTGTGTGTGTGTATAGTCCTTACTAAAGGATATTCTTTGAGTATCTGTTTGACAGGATTGCCAGCAGAAGCCCTGCTTTGGCTTTAAAGCCTGTGTAGCCAGATACCTTCAGGGCTTGTAATGAAATGATCAGTCTCTCATTTCATTTTCCATGGCTGAGGATTCATAATGCTGGGCAAAAGGCTGAGTTCTCAGTGCGTAAGCTGGTTCTTTATTGGCCTCTTGCTGGGAAACTTCTGAAAGACATTCATCTACCAAAGGGAGCTTCTCTTATTTCTGTGCAGAAACACACAATTGCATAAGAAAAAGGAAGGTTCAGGTGCTGGTGCTGGTGAGCATCAGAACATTCTCTTTGGGCAGTATCCCTGCAAGAACCCGTCTTTGATCTCCCTTCTTTCTGTTTAGTTTTCATTATGTTGTCTATCTGTTACACATTTTAAATAAGCTTCTAGCCAGTTAGGCGTTATGGACTTAGTGAAGATATGGGAAGAGAAGTATTTCACTGAATTAAGCTCTAGCCATGCATTTTTTGTTTTAATTATCGTTGCTTTGGGCAGTTTGAGGAAGGTGTCTATTTAATTGTAGGTGTTCATGTTTTATAGCCGCCTCTAATCTCCTACCGAGTGTACTTTATGAAACGAAGAGAAACTTTCAATGGGGTGTGTAAGACTAACTGCTCTAAAAGCCAGTCGGCCTGTTTGCTGCAGAACTAAAAGAACGTTTTTGCAGACAAAAATTCCACTCTTCCTATGCTGGGCATTGGAGAGAAAGCTTAAAGCAGATTTAAATATAAGATAGTAGTCTGTTAGTTTGTTGCCTGTTAATATGAATTACTTAATAGATGCTTCACATGATTTTTATTTGCTGCACTGAGCCCAGTCATACCAGCACAGCTGCAGCAAGCTTTTCTGAGACAAGGACATACTTCTTTCTCTGAATCTCTGCTTGCAAATTGTTGAGTGAGTTGTGTTTTATCAGTCAAAGAAGCTGAAATCAGTAAAATAGTTATACCATGATGGCAGAAGTGAAGAGTTCAATTTTTTTTACCTGCTTCTTTAGGAACAAAGCCCCAGTAACCAGACTTCAATAACAATGATGCAAGAGCCTCAAGAAATGGTGGAAGAGACAGTTACTGTGGAGGAAGACCCAGGCACTCCCACTTCCCACGTGTCTATTGTCACTTCTGAAGATGGAACCACAAGGAGAACTGAAACCAAGGTGAGAGGTTAATAACCACTGAGGAAAATGGCAAAGTGCCATCTAACCATGGAATAGAAATAGCAGGGAGTAGCCTGAGTGATGACAATCATGCTGTTGTGATCCTCAGTGATCCTGAACGTGGTGTTTGCCAGCAGAGCACAGTTCAGGGCTTTTTCAGTTTCACCTCTGTGTCTAGATTGCTCCCTATCAACTCTGCTGATACAGCGGCTCATGGAGCTGGGAACTGAGTAGAAATTGTCCAGGTTAACCAAACAGAAACACTAGAACCCCTTCTCAGGCTGCTTATTCTTGTAACATTCACTCTATTCTGCTGAAACAGTTCACAGCATTGCCCTGCAAACACATACAGTGATGGGAAAATGGATGAGTTGGGAGGGCTTGGCTGAGGAAAATATGCTTGGAAATATATCTTAAATTAGTGACTGTCTATGATAACATTATGTGATTATGCATTTGTCCTTTAGAACAAGAAACAGCCTATGTAAATAACACCATAGCATTTAAATTCTGCAGCACTCTTGTGAAGGGTGTATTACTCCTAATGTGTGGGGTAAGCTGGGTGTGCTCTCAAGTGATGTGTACCTCAGGTTTGGCTGGATTACAGGTGTTGCCTATGTTCTGATTTTCCTGATGTCTTTCTGTTCCTTGTGTAAGGTAATTTTGCAATCTCTGTTGAGCAGGTGCTGTGTGTTCATGGCTGCCTTGCATGCTTTCAGTACCACTGGAACATTACAAAGATTAAGGGTGATTCCCTTTTTAAAAACTTCTAAACAGGATTGATAAAGAAAAAAGGAGGGGGGATTGTTAAACTGCTTTCTGTGTTAAAAGGAGTTGATCTGAGGTCATTGCATAAATCAGTGTTTGTTTTCACTGGTGTTCCAGAATTGCAGTCCTCTAAGATACCTATTCAGGATATCAGATTTTCAGGTTGAAGTAAATGAATGTTGATTTCCTGAGGTCAGGGGGCCTGTACACATTACAATAAACTGAGTAGCTGATTTAATATTTGTTGCAGTTAGTTAGAAGGTAAATATACCTGGCCTATTTTCTCATTGTTGGAAGGAGATGAAGATCTTTAAATAAAAATAAAACAGATGAACAAAAAACTCCCACATTTTTATTAGCTCTTCAAATAATTTAATATATATAACATGAAAGAAATGCTGTTTTCTTTCTAGGGACAGCAACAACTGTTATTTGCAGGAAGGAAGTGATAAAATTACAGTGGGTATGGACACCTTTTTATATGTACTAATAGTACTGCATAGTTTTAGGAGGCTGTAAGTGCATCTATGCAAGGGGATAAGATTATAGCTATGACTGTAAAAATAGAGGTGAGGCCATGCAGTGGTCCCTAGATAACAGGACCACATGGAGTGAAGTAGTTTGTCTGAAATAGTCGCGCCACTGATAAAAGCTGTGTGTTTGCCATGGCCTCAGAGGCATGATTTTCTCTTCTGTGCCGGGAACCTCCTGTTTTTCCATCTTCCCACAGAAAAAGACAGTGGCAACTTCAAAACAGGCATTGTAGCTGCATATGGAAAAGGAAAATTGAAAAAACAGCAACCCTGGAGCTACTGTTCCATTTCAAAGAGCAAGGCTTTCTTCTGTTACTGTAGGTCATTCCAGGCACTGAAATATGTCCAGAATGGGGGTAGGATGCAAAGCAGTCTTACTCTCCACTGGCGTTGTTTCAAATAATGCCACGGACTTCAGCTTATGTACCATACAGAGCTATTTCCTAGTAATTCATTGCTAAAAAGACCAACAAAAAAATATTAAAAACCAAGTTACTGAGAAAAGTGATTCTGAAATGTCAAAACACAGCCTGCCTTAGCCCTGACTGTCAGAAGAGGCATTGATACTTTGCTGGGATGGTTGTTGCCTCTGAAATGGTTTCTGTTTTGACTTCTCATTGCTTTGATAAAATTGCATAGATTTAACAGCTCTTAGATGTTAATCTGAGGTCAGATTTTACAACTTTTTTACATCACTTTGGTCTTCAACTTGCATGTTGTTTTGCTAGGGACTGTGAAAATGAAAACTGTGTCACCAGGGTTTAATAGCATCAGTTAATTGCCCTGGAGTTAATTGTCATTAACACTATCATTTCAAATAGGTATTATCATAGTGCCTTCACAGTTCATGCTGTTACATGTGGGAGCCTTACAGAGAAAATTAAGTTTCCTGGTACCTCTGTGCAGTGGCAGAATTCTGACCTTGCTGCTCAGAGGAGGGTGGTGAAGAAATCTCCCTGGCATATGGGAGATGCAGACATGTGGATACTGGGCATCCACTTGCAGGATTAGCAGGTTTTGAGCCCAAAAGCTGCAGTTTTGTGTCTCTGCCTGTTGTCTCACAGATTTAAAGAAATTAAAAATACAAATTACAAAATGCCCCCCATAAGCCAAACAACCCAACATGAATCTGACCTTGCATTTAGTGTGCAGGTGGCATTTGTGCTTGTAAAGGAGCAACATTTCCTGTGGTGGGAATCTCTTTTCAGTACTATCCAGTGTGTAAACTTGAGATGGTCACACTGTGCTCAGGGGCGGTAGGTTTGTGCTCAGTTTTTCTTTTTACTCTGAGCAACAGCTTTTTATGCTCTACATTGCTGTACTTGCTCCTTTAAGGAAGGGTTTAGAACCTGGTTTTGTTACATCTGTAACTAAAAGGCTCTACTGGACAGTGTCAGTCACAATTTCCAGCATATTTGTCTTGCAAAGAAAGTGGCAGCACAAGATATTTTCTCTGACAGAGTAAAAGACACAGGTCATGTTTTTTTAAGAGCCAGGGAGACCAGAGATGTTTTCCAAATGTATTATGTCTTTGCTGGATAGCTTATGTGGGGATTAGTCAACCTAATGCCATTTAGTATGCATTTTTAGATTCTTAAAAGGAAGTTGTCACTTATTTTTGCTAAATTGTGTGAATTTCTAGCTTACTGGAGAGCAATGCCTCTGAAATTCTTCCTCTTGAAATGCAGCACAGCAAAGGCTGTGAGCGTGAATGCTCCTGGATGCTGCTGTTGCTTTATTCTCTGTTCCTTCCCCCGTTGTTTCAAACCCATAATTTATAGAGATTATTCTTTTCAATACTGTATTAAGTAAACAACCTTAATCTAGATGCATTGACAGTTTTGGTTTGCTTTTCCTCACATCTTTGAAAATGCCTGTAGCAATGAAGCAGGAAGAAGGCATAATAGAATTTAATATTTGACATATTTTAAATAGAGAACATCTGCCTTTTCAAAATGAGATATCTGCATAATTTTCCCCTACCTGTTATTCTTTTAGTGTTACACTAAGTCCCTACATAACATTCATTGCACAAAAGATGTAACAGATAACACTTCATTTCAACTTTATAATATCTCTGGAAGCCAAATACCTATCAAGCTAAAACAGTCAAAGTCACTTTGGGGAGAGACTTCCCCTTCTTGCTGCTGGCTCGAACACTGCCAGGTGTTAAAGGGAGCCTGTTGTAAGTGGCTCAAGAGAACTCAGTAAAGCAAATTAGATGTGTGTGTGCTTGTGTAAATGTTGTGCTTTTTCCTTTTTTCAGGCACCTTTTATTTTTATCTTTGAAATGCCAAAAGATTGGAGAGATTTAGGTCACTGTTACTCATCGTGTTTTATCATAGTAAACTGTGAAATCAATCAGTATACAAAGTTGTTTAATTTGTAGTCCATCCATTTTCCTTGGGCTTTCCAATACTCAGTAAGTCCAGGTCTTTCCCAACAGTGATTAACTGCTGTTCCCACTTCTAACACCTGTGATGAGAAAGTGCTTGTGACCAAAACTCTGGGTTGTGCTGATGCCAGGTACCCCAAGAGGCAGTTCTTTGAAACTTTAATTCAAAGGAATCAGGTAATAGAGCAGGAATGGATTTCAGCTGAAGTTGAGAGCACTTTCAAAATGTGAAACATTAGGCTTAAAATTGAAGGGGAGAAATTTCTGCTGTTGTTCTGAAAACCTACAGGGCAAGTTCTTCCACAGCATTTAATAGAAAGGTAGTGGCTTCAGCCTGCTATGGCTGATACATTTTTACAGTCCGTAGTTCAAAAATAAGCTTGCAGAAATGTCAGGATGCTTGTATCCTTCTGCACTCTTGCTCATCTGATTCTTGGGTTATGACAGTTTCAACAAAATTGTTAACCTTTTTCAGCTTTTATAATGAACTTTATTTTTTAAAAAAAAGGAATTACAGGCAAAATAAAAGCAACCTCAGAAACAAAATGGAAGACAAAGTTTTATACTGGTTAAAATGACTGCGTTTGACTGTGATAGCCCAGTTCAAGAGAAACCTTTGTACTGTCTTCACTCCTCTCTGACTGAGCGCTGTGAGGCACCTACTTGTACCATATGCACATGCATCCAGTAAATCCAGTTGTTGGATAGTTACATGTTTGTTCTCCCATCCTTCTAGATAAACAGGCGGATGAGATACAGGAAAATACAGAAGTTGCTTCAAATGTGTGAATATTTCCTTTATGTTCCATTGGCAAACATATTTTCAGAAATAGAATTAGTGAAGCCATTATGATGGGGCCTGTAAGGGAATTACTTACTAAAATAATTGTTATTTGAGGGGGTGAACAGTGGTAAGGCCAGTAAACCTAAAGTATACTTAGATTTTGGGGTTTGGAGAGCAGCAGTGAAAGCATTGACTTGAAGTATCATAGAATTTTGGCTGCAGAGAGCCTGAGCTAGTAGGCATGTTTGACTTTTTTTATACTGTAGCTGAAATCTTAGTATCTGCACAGGGAATAAAGAATTGCGAATATGTTTTAAGCATACTCAGGCCGTGTCTTCGTAGGGAAGTACTCTGAAGCTTTCCTCTGGTACTCTGAGATTGGGGCATTGAAACAATTGAGCATCTTTGATTTGTCATCAGGCTAAAAAAACCTTTTTACATAGGTTTTCTTTAGGGATGAAAAGTAAACAGAGGAAGTCAAATTATGCTCAAAGTAACTTGTAACTCTAAATTTTTTATTAGAGCATATCTGTAGTGAGGAATTGATGCTAATAAATCTTTTTTTAAGATTGGGTGTCTCTCAGATAAGGCTGTCTGCTGGGACTCCCATTTGGAATAGCTTCATTCGGTCTGGTTAATGCATCAGTATTAAGGAAACCACAAAAATGTTGGGAGAGAAGATTACTGTGGTGTCAGCTGCTCAAGATTGTCTCTGTTCTTTAAGAAATATAAATGAAACCTTCCCTTGAGCAGGATTTCCAGAAATAAAGGGGCTTGGTTTTTTGGTTGGGTTTCTTCTTTTGCTTGGAAACCTTATATTAAATGGACCTTCATCTGTGTGCTGGCTAATTGTTTCCAAAAAGCTTCCCTTTATTGTCCTGTCAGCAGCAATATCTGTTTATCATATGATAAATCTTGTATCTCAATGCCTGTCCCTGGCAAATGAGGCATGAGTGCAAATACTCCCTCTCAAAACATAAAATTACTCTCTTTGATTGCCCCAGTATAACACCTTTAGCATTACTGAACGCTTTTATGCTCTGAGAAATGCGAACTTTAATGCTTGAGTGAAACGTTCCTTTCTATGTGTCTGACAAGGGGATTTTGATTGTCCTGATACTTTGCATTTGCAGCTGGATGCAGCATTCAGAAAATAGTAAGAGGTGAAGCTGTGCTAACCTTGTAAACTTGTTACATGTGCCACCTGACACTGAGTGTGGCTTTTTGATGAGCCACAGCCATTGAAAGCCTGTCTGTGCTAGTCTAAAAGGCAGGTAAATAAGGCAAATTATTATAAATTGCAAGTGAACCCCTTGCATTCTGTGTTGGTGATTTAAAATAAGCCCCCTAAATCTCTGCAAATACTCTGTAGAGTACCAGAGCGTGATGAAAAAAACTCATTAAGTGTAACTGGTAGGTCACACATTGTCTAGGAGTTGATTCGTTTCTGTGTTTGTTACCTTGTCCTGTTCAACAATAACATGGAGCAAAGTCTTTGATGAAGGTGGACCTGATCCTGCAGATCAAAGCTTATTCCTCTTTTTGTGCTGTTGCTGCAGCCAGCTGAGGTGTATTAGGTACTTCCTGTTGTCTGATCCTAACAGCTTTAGGAAACATGACACGTGACAAACTGTGCAAGCACGGCAGCTCGTGTCTGAAAAGCAATGCTTGGACTTAAATTTGTTGTATAGCACTGAAAGAAAGAGCTTTGTGAGGTTATGCAAGGGCACTTCTTGGCATTTAGAAAGCTCCTTTGTTGTTCCTTTCCCAGCAAAAGTACCCATTTCTGGTTCATCAAACTGATGACGTCCTACCTTAATTCCTGTTATTCCCATTACTGGTTCCCAAATTCAAGAACACTTGGCACCCAGTTTTGTCATGGCTTTGCAAAACTTGCATATTTCAGGCCTGAGAAATACTGCTTTTTCTACTCTTAGAAGATCACTTATGAGTATGCTACTTTGAATAAAAGTTTTGTTTCAGACTCCAGTAGGAGAACACTGGGTTATGTTGCTCCATGTGTATCCACTTCACAAAGAGCTACTGTAAGCTCCACCAGCTCTTTTTATCCTCTCACTGCTGAGTTTATAAGTGTTGTGACAGTGGTCATGCTGACAGCTGAGTGGAAAGGTGCACAAGTAACAAGTAAAAATCCCTGAATTGTATGTCATGAAATAAATGTTGAGTTTCTAGTGGCCTTTCTTCCAGTTATTAAAATGTGTGCTTTGAAAAAAGGGAGAAAAGATTCAGAGGTATGGAAGATAGCATCTTTCCTGATGCTTACTTGCTGAGGAAATCCCTTTTGTATCAAAGAGGAAAACTCTTTCAGCTCTGGCCCAGATTAGATACCAAAGTCATGTTGGTACCTGGCAATGCTGTAGTCAGCATCATGCTGCTCTTAATTACACTGCTGGTGGAGAGGCATTAGTGCTGCTTTCAGTCTTGTAGGATTTCATTACTTCATTACGTTGAAGTATCATTTGCTCACAGATGTGTCTAGGAAAAGAAATGCTGTTTGGGTGAATCTTTCTTCTGTTGGGAGTTTCTGTGTGAAAATCTCTGGCTAGAGGACATGTCTGGAGCCACTTCAAGAGATGTACTCTAATTATTTTGTTTTCCAGCATCTTGGTTAATCTGTTGTCAATCTAAATGTTTAAATTGGAGCCTATAGGTCAAAATATTTATTTGGACTTCAGAGCCACCGAGCAGTCCAGGGATACATGTTGGGGTTAACATTTCCCTTGAATGTAGCATTTCATTGTGAGACTTACATGAAGAAAAATGTCATTTGCTGATGCTTATTTACGTCTGTAATACCTTAGAAACCCCAAATACCTTTTACCAATTCCATTTCGTGTTCTTCCCCTGGTGTGTGCAATGCTGTCAGGTGGGTTGATTCTCCCTCTCACTTTTGTGAATGTGCTGTTCTGTTGCTTGATTGGGCTGAAAAGTCAGGACTTACTAGGGTTGGGGTAGCTTTATATAGGTTAAAGTAATTTTATTAGGGTTAGGGCTACCAAGGATAGACTGGCATCTGCTGGAATTTTTATTCTTCCCGAAAGAGCTATTGCTGGTCACTTTGGAAGACAGTACAGAAGTTGATGGAGCCCAGATACCAACCCAAACAGAAGGCCCTTTGCTAGTTTGTAAATATAATGGCTTTTGTCCAGCACTGTCCGACACAGATTACTAGACCTTTCCCACAAAGGCAGATGGTTCTTGCAAAGTTTTGAGGAGTTTTTGTCCTTACCCTTTAGCAAGAAACCCTGAACACAAGAACCCTCTGGACATTTACTATTTCCAGTTTTTATGAATTCTGTTCTGAAATTAAATGTGATTTATGGAAATAAAGATGTATTTGTATACAGATTTTTATTTACTGTTTTAAACAAGCTTGGCTAGTATGTTTAGGTAGCTGCAATTGCAAAAACATTGTGG
Organism: Pomatostomus ruficeps; assembly: GCA_013400735.1. Classification (NCBI taxonomy): domain Eukaryota; kingdom Metazoa; phylum Chordata; class Aves; order Passeriformes; family Timaliidae; genus Pomatostomus; species Pomatostomus ruficeps. The sequence goes on along the minus strand of VYZT01029369.1, from coordinate 41,055 downwards.
TGTTAGTGTTTATTATTGCAAATTTGTTAGTCACCAAAATAGTGACAACAGCTACCTACTGGGCTTGTGTGGTGGTTCCTGGATGTAAGAATATCTTAAAACATAAAGCAGGTATGTTTTCCAGAATTTTGAAGCCCAAAACTTCTCTGTTAGAGATCATGGTTTTCTAAATACTACTGCCAAGTTTGAGCTCCATCAAATTACACAGTGGTGCAAACTGTGCAATCCAGATCAGGCAGAAGCACATAACCCTATTTCAGTTAAACTGAAGAATGTGATACGATATTTATGCTATAGCTGTGGGAGGACAGGCTGTGGCTCCGCAACATAGTAAAGTCTTCTCTAGGACAGATGTCTCCTGAAAACATTTTGGGGGAATTGGAACTGGTTTAATGACTTTGTACTGCATCCTTGCACTGTCACATGGCTGCAGTGGTTTTGATTTGGTAGCAAGAGCTCAGAGTGCTTTTATCAAAGTATTTTTCCACTATTCATTCCAAAAGCTAATAGATGAGCTCATCAGTACACCAGTGTTTCAGACACATGGTGGTAGTTTGCTTTGTGGTGCTCTCTCCCCATTTTACATTTCCACCTCCCCATGTGTCTCACTGCTTAATGCAGCAAGGAGAACATTAACGTATTTACTCACTGCTTCCTCCCAGGTTACCAAGATGGTCAAGACAGTCACCACGAGAACAGTGCGGCAGGTGCCGCTGGGGCCCGAAGGGCTGTCCTCCATGGACAGCTCGTCGCCCATGGGCAGCTACACAGACTCCATCGACAGGAGGTACATGAAGAACGGAGAACGCTTCATCACCCCACAGGCCTCGTCCACCTTAACGCGATCCTACAACAGCTACAATGATTCGTACGCCGAGAGCCACGAGGGCCAGTACCGCCCTTACATTGGCCACGACGGCTACGGAGACCTCTCGGACAACTATGGCAGCTTGTCCCGGGGCGTCAGCTACCGGCCCCGCTACGCCTACGTGCCAGGGAGCACCTACCGGCCCGACGATGGCAGCTTCACCCTGCCCAGCAGGAGGGATAACTACGGCCCTGTTGCCCAGCCTCAGGTGCCAGTGGGCAGCAGTGTTGACCTAAACCGCTCTCAGCCGGAGCGCTTCCAGCCGGAGCCATATGGGCTGGAAGATGACAACCGCAGCCTTGGAGTAGATGATGAAGGATATGAACTGGATCCGGATTATTCCACTGTGAACAGGAGGACGTCTGCAGGTGTGCCAGAGAGAGGAAGACCTCACAAAGGAAGGTAAAACCTGTTTGTTTTTCACGGTGCTATTCTGCAACTCTTTTGCTTATTTAATATGTACATTCAAACTCTGTGATCTGGTAAGTTCTGGAATTACTTGACAGGAAAAAAGCCCATAAATGACTGCAAAACATACATGATATACAAAAGAGAATGCCTTCAGTGGTTCTGGGCTGCTTAGTTGAGGTTGAATTTAGAAAGAAAGATGACCTTGTAGAAGAAGACTAAGTTTTTTTTGCTTTTCCTAAAAAAGGCTTGTGAATGCATTGTGTTATCCCAGAGCCATCCCACCCTAGCAAGGTGAAAAGAGGAATTTGTGATCTGTGAGACTCCTGACAGGTCTGGTTGTGTGCACATCTGCCAAACAAAAGCTTTGAACAGCTGGTTAGGGTTGCAGATGAGCTGATCCCTGGTGGTGAAGGGGTGCCAAGCTGTCTTGTGAGGTGTGACAGCCTCAGCTCTGATCCTGTGCTAACCACACACCCTCAGCTGTTTGGCCAGGTTGTGCTGAACCTCACAGATCTGAAAGATTAGATCATTATTTTTGTCCTGTGCCTGTAGAAGGGGAGAAAAGAGTATCTGTGTTGCATTTAAAGTGACCAGTTAGAAATTACTTCTGGTTCAACCCAGTTTCTAAGGAATGTTCAATTTTATGCCATGTTTTCTTGTATTAGTTGTTTATGCTGTGTTCACAGCTATCTGCTCTTGCATTTGAGAAAAAAAACCCAACAACCCACAGGCTTGGGAAAAAAGTCCTGTTACTCAGCTGTAAGTCATCTTGTACAGACCTGAGGAACTTGTACTACTTTGTTTTCTAAGGGGTGTACAAATTTTACGTGTGCCTACTTGAAGTCATATCCTCATGATTCATGTTTTGATATGGATTTAGTTCTCATTCTTTTCCTTTTATTTTGGAATAGTTTCCAGAGCTGTAAAGAGTCTGGATCCACCTGCCTCTGTGTGTGTAGACAGTCTTTAGACTTAACATTGCTGACCTAAGGCTTTGCTGCATCAGCAGCAGTTGTCGGTGGGATTTGTGTGGGCCTTTTTGTTCTCTTGGAGTCTTCCTACTTGACGATGTTATGTTATTCATGCTTTCATAGCTCTATTTTCCTTCCCTTTTCTGGAAGCTCATTTTAAAGCTAGACACAATCAAATGCTTCCCAATTGTCATCGGTACTTGAGAGAAAAGAAGAAAACAACAAGACAAAAACCCAGTGTAAAGGTATCAAGGCGTGTCTCCCAGAACACCCTCTAAGTCCCTTTTGACATCTTTGATTTTGCAGGCTTACCCAGCAGTGGAACCATGTCTGTGTTTGTGGGGCTGAAGGAAACGTCTGCACCCAGTGGGTGCCAGAATCCTGATCAGTCTATCAGACTTGGATTGGTGCTCCCCTGCAACTAAGGAAGTTTACAGTTCTTTTTAAAAGAAGTCAGACATCAATGCTTTTCATTTTTTATTAACATTTTTCAAACTGCATGCAAAATTAATAATTATATGTATTCTTAAAACCTACCCATTTGCATTTTAAAACATAGTGTTCTTATTAAACATCCCTTTGATTTATTGTTCCTTGCAGTTTGGATAGGACAAATTAATAATTTTTCTTTTATATTCCTTTTGTTGTGAGGTTTTTGCCATATTTAATATGATCAAGAGGCTTTGACAAATAATTAGCCTGAGTGTGGCAGCAAACTTTAGCTGTTGAGAACATAAGAAGATTGTATGAAGGCCTCTTCGTAAGCAGTTACTTTTTGACATTTCAAAGAAATACTTGAACAATTCAATAAACCTGCATTTCAGATATGCTACTGATCTGCAAGAAAATAAAGACTACAAGTAGTGCTTTGTACTAGATGAGGGTAATTACTAATTTATTATTCATCTCTGGTTTTTTAAAAATAAGTTATTGTTGTGAAAATGATTAGATGAATGTGATGAATTGATGTCACTTTTGATTTCAAAAAGTTTGTATGTGTAGAACAGGTTTAACAACAGCTCTGTTGGACACTGTTCTACATTGCACCAACTTTCAGCTTGCGCATCTCATCATGCCCTGAACAGAATTCCTCCACTGACTGACTCGCTGAGTTACTCTCTCATTTTCTTCTCAGAGGTGCTACTTCATTAGTCAGTAGTTTAAAGGTAAAATAAGAGTCCTTACTGTCAGCTCCTGTTCTGAGAGGCCTTCAGTGGAGGTTTCTCATCTGAATCTGTGCTAGTGAGTCTGACTGCCTGTGTGAGAAGGAGGCAGCCCAGCTGTGTCTGGAGGTGGTCCTAGTCAAAGGGATTACAAACACAGATTGTTCTTTCCAGCCCTTGCCTGCTCCATTTGATCACAGAGATAAATGCTTCATGTGCTTTTCTTCTGTCATCACCAGCTTCATTTTAAGCTAGTTATATTTAATTTTAAACTGGGGAGAAGTGTGCCTCCTCACAAACATCTCCAAATCCAGATAAATTCACAAAGGCAGATTTCCCTCTGTTGGCTCATTGCTTGTGGCTGGGTTTTCCTGTTTTCCTTTGTGCGAGTCTCTCAGGTACGAGACATTGCTGTCTGCAGGGGTACCTTGTGGAGAGTCGCCATTTGCCGCAGTGAAGGAAGACAAGCAGTCGAGTCAATGTGAATGATAAAGCAAGCTTCAGCTTTATTCGGAAAGCACAGCAATATTTATACAATCTCCGTTAATTATGCCTATTAATCATAATTCTATTGGATAATACTTAAAAGTTGCATCTGCATGTTCCTCCCTTCTTGCGGTTTTCTTCTCCAGGCTTCCTCTGCTTTTCTTCAACCGCAATTTCCCCTTCAGTACTTTCCCAAACCTCAAGGTTACAGTGTCCTTGCAAAGCTGCCCTATCAGCAAAACTTGCACTTTAGTGGTGCGGCCTACTTTGGCCTTGCAAGCCCTTAAAGTTACACCGATTGCTCGCACAACTGCTCTAGTGATCCATGACCTTTTCCTTTTAGCCATTCTGCAACAGTACCTGGCACTTCTTGTTCTTTCCCTCAGCATATCTGGTTTGGTGTAAGTTTGCGTAGTGAATTGGGGAGAGAAAAACATTTGGGTTGTATAACGTTGATTTAATATTACTCAGATTTACTTGTGAAGGTATTTACACATCTCTAATTAAGTTTCTGCCCTTTTTTCTTCGTTTGGTGGGTTACCTTTGTAATACAAGGTGTTTTATTATAGTTCTTAAAAACATCTAATCCTATTGTGTGCTGAATGTTTTATAGATAGTCCTTCTTGAAAGAGAAGCAGGAAGTACTGAATACTTTTATTCACAAAAAACATCCATACTACTATTTGAGTATTTCTTAATCATTAAATTGAAATGGAATACATAAACAAGCTGGAAAAAATGGCAATTCATAATTCATCTTATTTATTTAAATTAACTTCTGTTCAGCTTTTTCTTGCCTCCGTGGCAGTTTCTTTGCAGAGTGAATCACCGCAATCTGCACTTGTATGAGCATTTGTGGGACTTCTTTTTTCCCTAAGAGTTCTGGAGCAGCCATTGCCAGTGTTACTAGTCCAGACCAGACAGGGTATAAATTTTTAATGTTGACTAAATCAACAGCAAAACAGTTTCCTGCTGTTAAATTGTATATGCCAGAAGCCTGGAATAAGACACTGAGACTGTATTTGGTGGTCACTTCATGGTCCAAGTTATTATTACCCGGAAATGAGCCAGATTTTAGATTAAATAACTTTACCAGTAAATCTGTCTTGCTTCTGTTGTGTGTAGACAGTGATAGTACTGGTAACACCATACGTGTCAGTCTCATTCTTCTGGTGGTTTCTTTTCAGTTCAGAATATACAGGCTTGTATGTATTTGCAGATAAACTTTCAGTCAGCACTTGTGGCCTAGTATCACTCATTCCAAGTGTATATGGGCAACACTGGGATGTTGTCTAGTTTGGGGCAGGAGTTTATGGACGTGCCTGGGCAGAACAGGGTGAGGCAAGCAATGTGGTAGTTTTGAAAAAGACTTGGCTTTTCTCTGAGTCTCTTCCTTAGTGTGAATTTGCTCTCAGTTTGATAATCTTCTGGTAGCAGAAGGTGATAAATGGCAGAGTTGGATGTGGCAAGCCTGAGTCGGCTTGTCCATTGGCAGTTTTTAGGTGTTTCCAGTTAAGGGGATGTCGGTGTTTTAACCATATGGCCCATAACTCAAACTTGTCTCAGCAGAGGATTCACTCCAGTTTTGAATCCCCTTGTGTATGCTATTAGGGAACAGAGCCTGGCAAAAGTAGAATCTTATTCTGGAAAGTCTTTACGTTTCCTTGTCAATGTTTGGCACTAAGTTTCCTACTGAAATCCCAAGCCTTTCTGGTCTTTTATCCAAAGCAGACACCAGCTGCAAACTGTAATGAATGTAACACTTGTGGAAGTTGTTGAGGATTAAATGTTTAAATCCTTCACCTGTTTACTTAAATGTGCCTATGTTGAAGCCATAAGGAAGATGATAAATCCACAAGCTCTCTCTCAGTTTTTGTCTTTACTACAATGTGTTTTGATCAATTCCCTGAGACAGGTGATTAGTGAGACCCATGGCATCCTAAAAACTCAGCTGCCTTGCTACAAACAGATGGAAGGCAAGATGCTTGCAGTCAGCAGCTCTGGCATCTCTCAGATCTCTTCAGTCCTGAGAGTAAAGAGCTCTTGGCCTCCTGAAAGCAGTATCTGCTGAAGCTCTTGTTAGTCCTGTTCTGTGTCGAGTGGCTTTTCCTTCCCAGTGTAGCTGTTCCAATGATGTGGAAGTGAAAAATCGCATTTGGCCTGCACCAGTCTGACTCAGAGAGTTTCTTTACTCTCCCTGTGTGTAAATGTGTTGGTGTTCAGGGTGTGTTTAACACCTGACAGACACTTGCGTTTGACATTCTCACTCTGCCAGTCTGGTCTTCCAGCCTTCTGTTAAACGAGAGGCGATGGGGCTTGTGGCACTTCTGCCTTGCTCTGCCTGAGCAGTTGTTCTCTGTTGCAGATGACCTGTTTTGGTAAAAGGCTTCCCCTGCTGGCTTTTTTAACTTTCCCTAGCGTTGATCACTCTATTTAGTCACGTGAATCAGAAGTGGTGTGATACTTGCTTTGGCTGAGCTTTCTTGTAGAGCTCTTAGGTCCCTACAGGATCTCAGAGTTCCTGCATAATGATTTGGGGTCTTCAAGGATTAAGTGTCCAGGTGTTTTCTTTGCTGCCAGATACAGTCATTGAGTTATGTCACTGGTGCATTAACAGTGGCTCTTGACACTGTTTTATCCTCAGGTATGTTGGAACTGATCTGTGTGAGCTTATTCCAGCAGTTGTGGGTTTTTGTTTTCATCCTTTTCTCTAACGATACTTCGGATATGCTGTCTTGTTTTAAAGGAGGGTTGTGATCTTATTTCATTTTTCCTTTTTAATGATTGATTCTTGACCTCAGGTATACTCACTCATATTTAATAAGTAGTGATTGACAATATAAAAAAAATTAGTGTTGTTGGTACAACAATTATGTGGTGCACTCTCTTTTGTCATGACAGTGTTACAGTTTAAAGTCCTAACTCTGAAGGTTTTTTTTGACAAATGTAGTGAAACCAAGGAGCTTTGTGTGGTAAAGGGAAGAGGATACAACATAAGCAAGAGAGGCCCATCTGTGTGGTTCAGTTTGGAAGACTTTGTGGAAATGAAGCAAACAAACTGCATCCCAAGACAGTAATTATCTTTGTGTACTTGCACGGAGGAGGAGAGAGAAACTTAATTGTGCAGGTGTAATTGAGGTGGTGCACAGTTATCTTGTGGGCAGCTCACAGGACTGAGATGTGCTGAATTGCAAGTTACCAAGTCAAGCAAGCAACAGCTGCACAATTATGAAAATTAATCTTCTGCTGCTATTATGCAGTGAAAAAGAATTTAATGTGAGGATGAGTTGGAGGAAGGAGATTTTGTTGTACTTTTAATGCAGGTTATCACAAATTTGCGTTTGTAAAAACAGAATTTTGAGGAGTAGCTGAGGGGTTTTGTTATTCCTTCTGCCCTGTGTACATTCACAAAAGTAAATCATTTCAGTGTTGTTGCTTTCTGCTTGGAGTGATGGAAACAGCTTTGTTCTATAAGAGAAAATATGACTGTCCAGACAATGTAAATTACTGTAGAGAGCTGCTGAATTATACATATACAAATAACTGCATCAATAAAAGGATTTCTTCAGATTCATTCTGAGTTTTGGATACTTGCCCATTTTTATCCTTTCATTCATTTTATAGTTTAGAACAGCAATTAAAGCAACGCAAAGTCAGGAGAGGCGCTTTTAACGTTAAAAGCGTTAATTGTACAAGGCTAAGTTCAGTTTCCACCTCCGGTTGCTCTTCTCCCCAGAGCCCAGTTTAATTAGCAGTCCCTTTGGGAAGACAGCAAGCTCCGTTTTCTTCCTGACTTCTAGTAGTCTGTACTTCAGCGTGACATCAGAAATGGTTCAATAACATCACTCAGTTTTCAGCTTTAGATGAAAAATTTTAAGAAACATTTTATAGCAATTAAAACCACTTGCTTGATTGAGCTAACTGCAATACTGAGACGTAGCAAATCTGTGCAGGAAAAAACCGTAAAGCAGAAGGCTGCTGCTGGTTTGAAAAAATACATATATAAGAGGGTGGTTTATGGTAATATCGATTAAGAGTAGTGTTTAGAGTACACTTGTGTGAGCACCAACATGGAAATGTAGTGGAACTTGTCAGACTTGCTGAAAAATGTCTGTGGTCTCTGCCCAGGCCTTGAATGCCTTTAATTAGAGTTTGGTTTGTTGCAGAAGTAGCAGCATTAATGAAGATCAGTGTTTCCTACTAAATGTAATCCAGCCCTGTTGTAATTGCTTTGCTAAGTGACCAAAATGAAAACAATCTGTTTGATGGCTTGCAGTTCCTGTCATCATTTCATTGCTAGCCAAACATTGTGCTGGGGTCCCATCAGTGCTTACAACTTAACTATGGTTAATTTTCAAGTTACTACAAATAAACTATCAGAAATTGTAAATATGCTGCCCCAGTGATGTTTGGGATATTAAAATGTTTGCTCATGGCTGAAATCTCCATATTGACTCAGAGTTACAAAGCGTTTAAACGTGCTTTTTTTTCTTTTTCCCCTTTCTTTGTTTTGGGATCATTGCTTCTCACAGGGGCTACGATGACCCCATTGAGACCGAGATGGTTGAGGAGAGGATTCCATACCTGCATGGTGGCTATGCGGCGCCGCTGGCGCAGCCAGAGCGAGGCAGCATGGCCAGCATTGACCGGCTGGGCAAGCGCTCCCCGTCCATTGACAGCATTCGCAAGGACCCGCGCTGGAGGGACCCCGACCTGCCCGAGGTCATTGCCATGCTCAGCCACCCCATCGACCCTGTCAAGTCCAATGCCGCAGCCTATTTGCAGCACCTGTGCTACGAGAACGACAAAATCAAAAAGGATGTGAGGCACCTAAAAGGGATCCCTATTCTGGTGGGCCTGCTGGATCATCCAAAGCCTGAGGTTCATCGTAAGGCCTGTGGGGCTCTCAGAAACATCTCCTTTGGAAAGGATAACGAAAACAAAGTGGCCATAAAGAACTGTGATGGGATCCCTGCATTGATCAGGCTGTTGCGAAAAACAAACGACATGGAAGTCAGAGAGCTAATTACAGGTCAGTGTCTGTGGTTTCGTTAATGGATTAGTCTTTAAAACAGTTCTTTCAGCTTCAGGAACAAGAATTTCTGGAGATTAGAGCACTGAAGGAGAATTTAGATCCCTGGTTGCAGCTGTTCTGTAGCTGCACCAGGTTTGTGGTGTGAGAGCCTGTCAGGAGGGGATCGAGATCGTCTCTGTGTGTGTGGTGCTCTTGGGATTCCCTGACTGCTGAGGGATGGATGCCGCTCCTTGGGTGTAGCATGCAGTGCATGTGCTTGGGTTACTGAAACTTAAATGAGTTACAGCAGCTCCATTGATGGGTAGTGCACATGCCTTCAGCGTGTTGTAATCATGAGGAAAGATATGCTGAGCTAAATCTTTCCTTGTTAATCTCTTATAAAACAATCCTGCTGCCGTGTCCCCACTCCATCATATTTATAGGTCAGTCTCCTCAGGAACACTTCCAGCCTGGTGCTGAGGACTCTGTGGCTGTATATAAAGTCGCAGCACTTCTGGGCTGGAAAGCTCAGATTTTGGGGAGAGTAGGGTTTGCTATTGATACTCTGGACATGGATTTGCGTGTTGCAAAGGTCAGAAAAGGGAGAATTATGTTTCAGGTTACTGAGTTCGGGCACACTTTGCAGGGAGTTTTCAAACATTTATAGCTCCATTTTTTAACCTGTTTTTATTTGAACTTAGTCTTGGACATCATCCAAAAAGAGCAATAAAGTATATGCCAAGTTTCAAAGTTCAGCCATTAAGTGGAAAACAGTGAAAAAGTATGTCAGGTCTTAAAGTAAGGAGAAAGATATTGTTCTTCAGTCTCCCATAAATCATAAGGAGTGAAATGGATTTCCCTTTCTCTTCTCAGAAGCCGCAGGGGATGTTTGGATGGAGACCAGAGCAATTCCAATGAATTTCAGTGCCAGAACAGAATTTTTCAGAAAGCTTTGAGAGGATGAAAACAGGTCTAGGGCTGAAACTGTTTTGCTGCCTTATCAATGTTGGATTGTACAGGTAGACCCTATTGCAAACACTGATAAAGCCATTAGAGGTAAACATCATAAATCTGTAACTTCTTCAAAAATTATAGTAGCTCTTTTTAAGTTTTTACTGGTAATCGTTATTATCTGAGATGAACAGTGGCCTTGGGTGTTCCATCTGTTCTTCCCCAGCCATTACAGGCTATTTAGCAAACTAGGTCTAATATACAGTGTTGAAACTAGCAGGAATGTTTTTCCAGCCTTCTTCCAGTGAGCTGACAAAGGAGAGCTGTCTGTTTTGTCAGAGATCCTCTGAGTAGCACATGCTGGTTGTGGTTTGAGAGCTGTCTGTGCTCTCCCTCAACACAGAAACTCTGCAGGTAGTATTTATGTTCCATTTATTGTACTCATTTAGTGTGATGGCAGACCTAAATTTATTTTTTAAAATCAAAAATATCTGTTTATTTACTGTTCTAGTTTAATCAAAACTCACTTCTGGAGTGCTGAGAAGCAATAAATTTATTTCCTTAGATTCAAGAAAGGAGAAGCCAGTCTATAATTTACTCTAAAAGAATATTATTATAATACTAAGTGGTAATCAGTCACCTCTGAGATGGCAAAACCAAACTGGATGTTTTTCCTTTTCACTGTAAATGGTGATTGCTTTGATCTCCAGTTGATTAATTAGCTTTAGAGTTCAAATGCATTTTATTTGGCAGTAGTTTTTGCCAATTAAAGGTTGTATTTTTATTCCACCTTAGCTTTTGTTATTTAGAACTCTTTATTTCCCTTCACTGAAAAACACCAGGAATAGGAAGGGCATTAACCTAAACAGATGTCCAGTAACAGATGATGTGCATTTAATCTCCACCTAACCAGGAATAATTTCATTCCCCTTCTAAAATGATATCACCAGATCTGGTGTGAGACATTCAAGCATCAGCACAGAAGAGTATTCCAGCAATGCCTCTGTGACTGAACTTGAAGTCCATGTTCAAAGCTCTGGCTGATAATGTGGAATTGTCCATTTGTAAAATGAGCTCCAAAAGTCAGCTGAGAGAAACAAGAGCCAGCTTGAAGTGCAAAGGGAGCATTCAGGAAGGGCTTCTACAAAAGGATTGTATTCTGCAGCCTCAGAAATTCAGATCACAATTCCAATGTTCTCCTGGCAGAAATCTCGACTTCTATCTGGGTCCTTTTCCCTAGAGATAAACCAAAGCCTACCTTTGCCATAAAAGTTTTTCAGTGTGTCTGGAGTGAAATGTCTGAGGACTTCATCAGCAATGCAATTTGAAAAAAAAAAAAAGAAGAAAATACAACAGCATACAGGGTTTGTGTGTTTATTTCTCTCAACAGGCTCCAAATTCAAGTTTGATATGACACATTGATTTTTCTACAGTTTAATATTTCTTTAACTCAATACTGGCTGCTTTTCTAAAGCTCAATAGTAATCACCAGCTGGTCATCCCAGCTACAGACAAATGATAAAATAATCCTGCTTTCCAAGGATTCAAGTAATTTAAGGAAGTTTAAATAACTCAGTTGTCCGAATTCAAGAGCAGTTGCAGGCTTGAAGTTCGGTTTCTCTGGCTATGGGACAATGCCTGCCTGCAGGACAGGGAGCTACAGGGGAGCACACAGGAGGATGCCCTGTTTGGAGAGGGGCTTTCTGGCAAACGAGAGCATCATTCTCATCTAATCTGAGAGTCCGTCCCTGGCCTTAGTACAGCTCCATGGCCTCTCATTTGCTTGGTGATCCAATGCAACGGCCACATCTGGGTCTGGTCACTCAGTTAATGGAGTGGGGAGAAAGCCACACCAGTGAGTTAAAAACACCCAAGAGGTGGATGCAGCACCGAGGGAGGAATCAGATATGTGACCAGTACTGAACGAGTGAGGCTTGGTGTGCCAAGAGTATGCTCCCTTGATCACTTCCCAGGATACATGTTTTGGAGAACACAACTTAGACAACTGTTTTGACATTAAATTTTGGAAGCAGGCAGAGTGTACTGATACAGCACTGATGCCAGATTAAACCAGCCTGTAGATATTTTCTTATAAATAACACTGGTTTTAGCAGAATTTGAAAAACTTCCTTGGGTTAGTACCATCTATGTTTTACCAGATGTTCTGGACATATCTGCAAATGGCACTAAACATGATGCCCCTCACAGTCAGAGATCTGTGAAGTGTGCAAAAACTGTCTTCTAAACTCAAAGATGTATTCATAAAATACCACAGATCTCACTTCTCTTTCTTTTAAAAGTGTGGAGTTACAAAATGTTTTCATTCTACTGCACTGAGAAAAGCTTGTTTTAAGTATCAGAGTGTCTATTAGTAAATCATGAGAAGAGTTGTGTTGAGAAATATTCCATAAAATTCTTCCTTCATTTTTTGCTAGGCTTGCAGCTGTACTGCTGTAGTCTCAGTGGATCATTTTCTAGAGAAAAAGAGATAAATGAGGATTAAGCTGATAAGGAATTAAATCTGTTCTGATTGGGAAAGCTACAAAAGTTTTATCTTGAGTGATAAGGTTTTCGTGGAGGAAGTGTTCCCATCAGATATGCAGGACCAAATTTCTATTACATTCTTTGAAAAGCAATCAGAAGTTGGTAGCTTTAATGAATAATTTTGTTCTTTGTGAGAACGTTGGAGTAATTTTGTTGTTTAATGACATTGCACTGATTTTAAGTGGTGCAGGACGTGATTTTTCTGCTGCCAGATTGGTTATAATTGAAAAATGATTGACCTTCAAAATGCTCTGCAGATGAAATATTTTGATCTAATTCTCGAATAACAACTTGCAGATAAATCAGCTGGCACAGAACTCCCAGCCCCTGGGCACTGTTGTGTGCTGAGGTCCTGCTGGCTGCTCAGGCGAGGACTTGTCTTTGAAGTACCCTGCTCTCTTCAACTTGCTGATCTCAGATGAGCTATCTCTTTCCATTTTCCATTCCAAAGCTTGTCAGAAGATGGTCCTTTTTCATGGTGTGTTCTGTCACACACTAGCTCACGTTGAGGTTCTCACCTTGACCACTACTCGAAGGAGCCCAGCTCCAATCTTCGGGACTTTGATGCAAAAACATCTGTCAAACAAATGCCCCCAGGACCAACATGCAGCAATTCCTCAGGGAATATATTGCAGAGTGCTTATTTTTTCAAGTGATACACTCTCTGGTATGGACCACAGAAAAGGAATTAAACAGCTTCCAGTTTCTTGGTGATGTTGGATTTTTTTTTTCTTAAATAAAAGCTTGTAGCTATTTTCCATGGCTAATATATTGAAAAATCAGGGCTGGTGGTTGAAGTTAGAAATATGTAAATACATTGCTTGTCATATTTATGAATAAAATACAAATTGATAGTGATCATGTTCATCTTCTGAAGAGCAATACTTATCTTTCTCTAGTCTTAAAACTCATGTGGTCTGTGGTCAAAAAGGCCAACGCTTGTAATGAAAGTGCATGGAAAATTTAGATAACTTCATGCACCTTGTGCTGCTGTGTTAGTGACATGATTTCTCCTGAGTGCTATTCATTTGAATTTATTAAACTTAAGAGTTTTAAAAACAGTGTTTCCAGCTTGTTGGAACATTAGTATGTTACGCTAATAGTAACAGGGAATGATACTTAAGGATGGATGTCAAATTTACAGGAATTATTTTTCTCTCAGATTTTTCTTACACTGCTGAATGCTACAGTTGGATGTGAAGTTGTTCCCATTAAGTTTCTGTGGCTGTCACTATCAGTGACTTTTCCATAGAATTTGTTTTCTCTAGAGCAGGAAGGATGCTGGGATTTAGAGCTCTTTGTTTCATTATTTTGAATTTTTAAAATGTACTGTCAATGTGTTTATTTTCTATAATCTTTCTTGTGAAATATTTTCCCCATGAAGTCAGTGTTCAGCCTGTTTTCTTCTCTGTCTTTGGAACCACAGGACTCCCTCACCCCTGTTTATCTTGTGCTACATTTCTTTAAGTGCTGTGCATTTTCCCTTGCTGAATGCTGTTCAACAGACAGATTCTTTTGGATTTCCTTATGCAGCCATCGAGGAGAATATTACAAATTTAAGTGCTGTGACCTTTAGAATAATTTGAAGAGTTTGCACTATTTTTTTTTAATTGTAAGGCTGTCTTTTATTCTTCTTCAGTTTATTGTTTGTATGAAAGATATGAGAGATGGGAGGCAGATGAGCAATTGAAAGTTTGTAAAATGCTGGGGGAGTGTCAGAGGGGATGGTGGAAAGGTGTTCTGTTTAACTCCAGTCCCCTTTGCTGGGTAGTCACTCACTGAGATTTGCAGTCAAGTTGTGTTTGCCCTAAATAATTCATTGCATAAGTTGCAGCCAGCCTCTTAATAGAAATTCTGGGTGTGTACAGGAGATGCTTCCATAAGGGCAGGTGGTCTTCTTGGTCAGGGTGGGGTTACAGCATTAAAGCTGCTGTGTGTGGTGGATGGGCAGGTTAGTGCTGCAGTCTGGTTGGAACACTATTGAACGCACAGTTGCATTTAGTCTCTTGAAACAACTTCTGGTGAATGAGAATACAGGAGGAGTTTGGAGGTGATGATTTTATTTTACATCCTGTTGTTGAAGGTATTGAAGCCTAGACACAAATCCCTTAAGTCTTAAAACAAGCAAAAGGTTTGAGCATTGGAAAACTTTTGTGCAATCCTGTAATATTAGAGCTCTTGGAAATTTTATAGATATTTTTGACTTTTTACTTATATTTCTGCCAGATTCTTTTTAAACAGTAAAATTTCCCTTTGTAGTTCCACTGTTGAGATAACAGGTTACATCACTGCTCCAGGAAAGGGGAAAAAGCAGACTCTCATTTCAGGTGCAGAAGTAGTATGTGTGTTCAGGAAAGAGCTTTTAAAATGAAAGGGCTGACAGATTTCAAAACTTAGCTCTTCTCCATCTCAGTAGTGTTTCCAGTTGCAGTATTTTGCAGTTTCAGAAGAACAGGATCCTTAGGAACCCTGTAGTGGATTCCTTTGCTGATGCCATCTTTTCCAAATCATGGGGTTTTGGCCACTGCAGATTCCCACCCCATGCTCCATTTGGAGTCCTGAGAAGGAACCTCCAGAACCAGGGTATTCTGCACCCACTGTTCTCCATTTGAATCTAGGTTTGCTCCAGAGATGATTAGCTTGTGTAATTTCCAGGGGTTCATCCATCTTGTTCACTGCTGGCTGTTCTGATTTAGCATTTGAATTTTCAAGTCCTAAGCCAGCCATGTGTTTAGAGATATAAGTGTACTTTACTAATTTTATATGAGTGAGTCTTAACATGCTTAAGAAATTGGTGTACAGTAACTGAGGAAGGTCTAGTAAAGTATTTAAAATTAACAGGGTAGTTTAGGTGTCCGTTTTTTTTAGTCTTACTATAAATATTGACTTGCATTTAGGTTTTGTATGCTGTATATTTTTTGAGCCAGTTTATGAGAAATAAAGGCTTTCTTTGATAACAAAATGGGGCCAAATTAGCCCTTTCTGCTTGGTTTTGCTTTTTTTCCTTATTCTTCAACATTTATTGTTTTGCAGCAACAAAAGGTGATTTATTCTAATGGGTACAAAGAGAAGATTCATATTTTACCTACACAGTCTTGTTTGAAAGCTAAAATGAGGCTATAAAAATCTCATACAGTGTCTGTGAATGGCAAGGGCAGTAGGCCAAAAAAGTGTTGGTTTTTTTTTTTTTTTTTTTTTACTTTAGAAAATAGGCTTCAAGAAACATTACGATGTTCATTCTGTTGTCTGCCTCAGAGTTTCTTTATTAATTAATATGGTATCCTATATCCAGTCACTGCTAAGCTCCTGCAAGTCTCCCTGTCAGGCTGTGGCACATGATAATAAGATCCAAAACATTTTCCCAGTTACCTTTAAAGCTTGAAAATTTTAGAACTTGGGGAGGTTGAAAGGGACTGAAACACCAGGTTACGCTTCTGCTGTTCTATTATGTTTTTTAGATGTGTATACAATGAGGTGGAGATGTACAGTTTGCACTGTAATATGCACAAATTCATAGCTGTAGTAACACAGGGAGCCTCAGGTTGATATTGGATCTGCTTAGGAAAGATTTATTCTGTGTTCCGGGGAATCTAGGTTTCCTGTTTGGCCGTCTGGAATTTTGCTAGAACTCACACTTTTCCTTGGAGACCAAAAGTGTGTGTCTGGCTCCCTCCAAGTGCTGTTACTGACAGTTATCAGATGGTGGTACCAGGCTGGGTCTATGCAGAAATTCTCTCTGAAGTGAGTGTTCTGTTTTAGTCCTACTCTAATAACAGTCACTGATAAAGATCTGCTGGGAGGTTGTATCACTTACCTAACACTGGGTATTTTGCAGGTATAAGTCTGTTGCTCTGTTACTCTGTTTTTATGTTTAACTTCTGTCTGCTTTGTTTCATCATTGAGGTAAAAATCAAAAGACGGAGGAGTTTTGGTTTTCAGCTTCCTCAAGGAATCACGTGCTTGTGGCACCAGGAGATTTGAACACAGATATAGCTTGTGACAGGAAAATGTGAAAGTAAATAATAGAGAGGAGACCTGAATGAAATATCATCTTGTGCAGAAGATAAGCATAAGATCAGTGATCCTCCAGAAATTCATCCCTCCTAGGACTTGCTCAATATACTTGTCTACTTCACTGGCTGAATTTTTACTTCTTGAGGCATAGTTAGACTTGAAAGTGTGATACACTTTGTATTCAGAAGAAAAATCCTATTAATCTCCAGTAGTACATCACTTCTATGTACTCTGTGTAGGGCTTGATGAGTTCAACAATATGCATATCTTGATAAAAGTGCTTCCCTGTTTTGTTGAAGAAGCTGTGGGATTTTCCCTAAGCTAGTTCTGGTCTGGCATCTCATCAAGTTGCTTTGCCTTCTTCTTTAGTTTTATGACTTAACCTTCAAGCAGTTCTCCGTGAATCCTGTGATTCTGTTTAACCTAGAGATTTTAGATAGTTGTTATACTCTCATCATTTAATAATGCCCTGCAGGCACCCTGTGGAATTTATCCTCCTACGAGCCCCTGAAGATGGTCATCATCAACCACGGCCTGCAGACCCTGACCAACGAGGTGATCATCCCCCACTCGGGCTGGGAGAGCGAGCCCAACGAGGACTCGAAGCCTCGCGATGCTGAGTGGACAACTGTCTTCAAGAACACCTCCGGCTGCTTACGGTAAGGCACAGCTGGGAAGTTTTTTCTCCATAGTTCCTTGGGTGTTTTTGTGAGGAACTTAAGGTCCTAAGTATTCCTTCTAATATTCCTTGCAAAGGAGCCTTTTCTGGTTTCATATTGTACTTGCAATTCTGAAAGCACCTTGAGAACAGGATAGTCCGTGCTAAAAGCTGGTGTCAGGAGGAGTCCTAATGCAATCTGAAAAACCTGAAGCACCAATGTTCCCTAAACACAGGGTGTCTAATTTTGCTTTTCTTTTTAGATAAAATAGTTAAGTTCAGTTTAAATTCTTCAGCTTCGTGATGAAGTCAGTTAGTTTGAATAAAACTAATAAAGATTTGACATTGTACCTTCTGTTGCTCTTAAGTGTACTCCTGTCAGATTTCTACTGATTAATGCATCTTCAGAAGTTGGTTCATATCTGTTTCTTGGGCTTGTAGTCTCTAAATTGCAGTAACTATTCCCCCAAGTAACTTCACAAATGAAGACAGAAATGAAAAGGGTTCTGAAAGGGCCCCTTACGGAAATTATTTGCAGTCCTACTAGAAACTGAGGTCCTTTAAGCAGACTCCAGACATCATAGGTTTTTACTTACTAGTGTTTCATTTTCTAAGGGTGTTCTGCAAGAGGAAATTAGTCATTGGGAGGGAATAAAAGGATTATCTCAATGAATATGAGATTCTCCAGTAAGTGTAGACAATAAATTGGTCATTAGTAGACTAGCCTAATCCACATCATAAAATTTTATTAGTATGTGCATCCACTTGAACTTCTGTATTCCAGGGTATCTCTGGATTTGTTGATTGGTTTGGGGTTTTGTTTTTGTTTTTTATTTTAAAGTAAGGCACTGGTTTTACAGGAAACTCAAAAGCTTGTGCCCCTTTGGACCTTGTATTCTTAAAGCTTATGAAGACGGATGTGAAACATAGTGCTGAGAATTTGAACTTCTAGTATTTAGAAGTGGTCGTGATGCACCTGAAATGGAGCCAGTGCATGGTGGCTGCTTCTGTTGTTGAAGGGGGAAATGTCTTTGGTCCTTTCATCTGTGGTCTTTGCTCTCATAGTCAAGAGGGACTTTGTGCTTCCTTGTGGAAAATTTGAAGCTTGCATCAGGTGTGGGGCAAGGTGATCTCATGCTTGATTGAGCCTGCCGAAGGTAGATGGGGATGTGAAAGCAGGGAAAGGTAATGTGGAAAAGATAGTCCATGTCTCTGCTGAGCCATGGAGACAGCATCCTCTTGCATAGGACCTGGGGAGAACTGCCCTGCTGTGTCCCCACTTCTTGCAGTGAGGTGAGTGAGTCCAGGAACAAGACACATGCAGGAGTAGGAGGGTATCAGCTGTCTTTTAGCTGACCATGCTTCCTGTTCCATGTCAGGGATATTACATATACCTTTTATAGGACACTTCCAGATCTAGGGGTGTAAATGGACATATCAAAAGTAATTAACATTAAAACTGTGTTGAAATCCTCTGCAGCTCATCTTTAAAAGCAGCAGCAAGATATGGTCGTTAACACCAACAGAGAAGAAATTGTTGCAGCCATCTGTCTGACAGACATCAGTGTTTAAAAACCTCTTTGCCTACACTTCTCTCATTGACACAGTATCTGGTCCTAGAAGTTCAATTTTCCTCAAATGGAACTTATTGCAGACTGCAAACTGTTCACCAATTTGATATATAATTGGGAGGTTAGGCCTCTTGATGATGTGCCAGCCTCCCTTGTCCCCTTTGGAAATGAGAGTCAGGTGTGAGCTGTGTTCTCTCCCAAAATAACTGGAACGGTCTCTGAGCCTCTGAGGTTTCGGATGTGTGTGCGGTTTAGGTATCTAAGCAGAAGACAGGCATTGTGCATGCAGGATAGCATTCATTTCAGTATCATTTTCTCAGTTAATGAAGTTTACCAACAGATGTGGGTGAGTTTGTTTCAAACGCAGTGATTCACAGCATGAACTGCCAGTTAATTATTGCGCTTTTTTTTAACGCTATTTACTCATCTTTACTTTGTTCTTAATCTAGGTTTCTCCTTTGAAAATGTGGAGCCATGGAAACACTCATTTCAAAATAATTAAAACCAAGTAATTAATAAAAACCTCACACTACAATTATTTACCTTTACCTCTTCTTCAGTTCCTGATCCATCCCACTTGCCTCTTCAGTCTTATCCATTTTCCCCTGTGTAACTTCTAAGTGTCTCTCCCTCTTCACATTGGGGGTTCAGGTGCTGGTGTGTGCACGTCTGAGTAGGTCAGGGTGAGTTGTATCCTATGTAGTCACCTTGGCCCATGTGCCTGAGGGTGGATTAAGAGCTGTATCAATAGCAGGGATAGTGTGGCATGGCAGGTGTGCATGGGATGGAAGGGTGCTTCAGCAGCAGGGTCAATAATTGGGGCCAATACCTGAGGAAAGATCTATAGCTGCACCAGGGCTGGGAATTGATTTGCAAGATAAGAGCCATGATCCATGCACTCTGCCCCTCGGCTGGAGCTGAGGTGGCTTACTGGTGGATTTCTGTAGTCCTGATTTACCCACTTTCTGAAGTAATAAAAATCCCTCTGTGATTCTTGATACTGATTTTAGTTTGTGTGGCCACAGGACTTGCACTGAGCAATGGACCTGCTTTTTATCTGTGTCTGATACTGAAAAGCATTGGACCTGGTCTTTTACAAGCTGGAAATCAGAGAAGCTGCTCATAGTTTATGATCAAGGAAGACACATTCATACACTCTGTTTTGCCATGTTATTTCACTCTGGGATTACCTGGGATGCTCAGTGGTTGGTTCCGAGCTGCCATAGCTGAGTACACACACACACAGAGCCAGGGGAATCAAAGCAGGGAAAAGCCGCTGGTTAAGGTCTGTATTGACTTTGGGGACCAGTGCTTATTTAAAGGGCTCCTTCTAAAGTCAAGCTCTCTCCTATGACTCTGCCAGTTGTAGGGATATTTTGAATCCTGCTATCATCTGGAACATGGCTGGTAGGTTCTGGGTGCCATCTCACTGTGCACTTGACTTGTCAAAAACTCTGTTCAAATAAATATTTGGGGAATCCTGTATTCCCCTTTGGAAACTTGGCAGCACATCCAATTTGCAAAGTATGATCTGATAATGGAATTTATTGGATGGTCTTTTGTAATCTTGACCAAGAAACACTGAAGTTTTCAGAAACTAGTGCAGTCTCCATTCTCACCCTGAGATCAGGAAAATTCGTCTTACATGGCTATGTTTTTTTTCTAGGGGCAGACCCAATATGGTGAATAGCTCTGCAGTATCTATAATTTACTACTGCAAATGGTCACGAGCTTTGTGAGGGATGCTGCCTTGGGTGTCATTTTATAAAACAGGGGTATTCTTATATTCTCTTGAAGTTGATAAATGTGTATGGTAGAAATCTGGAAAGGAACAGTAAAAAAACAAAGCGAAGTGGATTTTTGGTTATGAAGTAATAGGACTGAGGAAGAAGTAACAAAGATATTTGCTTACTATAGGAGAATCAGTAAGTATGTACAGATGTTCCTTTATTTCATTTACAGTACAAGTTTTATGTCTTCATATTGTATTTTATTCCTCTAGGTATGTGGAGAATGTCTCTTCTAGTTACTGCTTTTTGGTTTTTTTCTTTAAACCCTAAAAGCCTTACTGGGATTTGCAATCCAGAAGCATTTGTCTTCAAATTGCACTCCAGGTGAAATAATGGAATGATTTCTTATATCTTCATGAGGCCATTTCATGGTGCTTCCTACAACTTTTACCCAGACATTGAGGTGCTTTTGGAGAAGAGTATGAGTTGAGTTCTTGTGGGAAAGATGGATCTGTGGTTCGTGAATACTCAGGCAGTACCAGAGACATTCCCTGGGTCCCCTGGTTTCTCCTAAGGTGTTTCCCTGCTTTGAAGGGAAATTGCTGCATCTGTGGGTCAGAGCAGTGCTGCAGTCACATCATCTTTTTAGTTTTCTGTGGAGATACCTACCATGATTCCTAGTTCTCTGGAAGCAGCAAGGATTTTAATGGTTTAAAAATTAAATTCATTCTGAGCTTAATTGCTGTTTTCTACCTAATTACTTTTAATTCTCTCTTGGATTTTTTCACTTCTAAGAGGACAGAGTAGAACTTGGTTCCTAAATTGCCAACTTTCTAACCTGATTCCTGTGCTTAACTGACCTGCTGTCAACAAATGTTAAATGAATTAATTTGCATAGCAAACAGATGCAAAGTGCTCCATTTTCCAGGGGTACCATCTGTAGTTGCAGCATTTCTTGTCAGTTCTCCAAGTACACAGAAATTCGCGTTCACAAATATCCTCAGGGTTCAGGGCCCTGGCTGAGGTGTATGAACACAAACAAACTGCACCCACCTGACTTGCCCTGAAAACACGCCTTCTACAGCTGGAGATTGCACATAACAGCTTGTGCAACATCAGTCCCCGAGAAGGGAAGGGACAAGCTGCTGGCTAGACCTGTAACAGGAGATGTGGAAGTGTGGATTTATTTGCAGTTGTGCTGCTGCACTGACATAATTACAGGCAAGATTAATGGTATAAACCTTTTTGTGATCTAATTTTTAATAGCCCTGTCTCCTTCTGGCTTTGGTGAGGTTCAGGCTTCTAACTGCCTCAGGGGATCTAGACTTCACTGATCTTCACTCTTCTGTCTTTAATGTGGGACTGGCACCTTTGTATGTACCTTCCCCTGAAGTTGGTGTAAATACCAGTAGTTCAAGGATTTTGGAATGGTTGATCCTACAGACAGCAACTGGGAATAAGCAATTCCTGTAGATATAAATTAAGGATTTGGTCCCATAGAATCAAAACCTGAAAGGTTTGGTAAGTGTGAGATGTGATGTTTGAAGACATGGCATAAGGACTCAGTGGATTCAGAGCCAGAAATATACTCCATCAGGTTAAGAAATTATGTAAAAGTATTTGCAGGCTCATCTTAGGTACTTCAAAGGAAAGACAACTGCAAGAGCTTGATGGCAAATCAGTGATACTTGGGGTATGTCAAACAGTTTTTGTATGCAAACTTTCTAAGACTTTTTCTGAGGAGGACAGAGCATTATGGTGCATGTCTGTACGTCTTGTCCAGATGTCACTTGTGGTGTTTTACTCACAGGTAACACTGCGAGTCAGTGCTGATGTCTTTATAAATTTGTAACACTGCGGACCCAGATACGCCCTGCACATGCGGTTTGGAGCAGGAGTGTGGGTGTCTCTGAGGCACAGGGAGGTACAGAAGGTTTGTCAAGCATCATGTGGTCTTGTTTGCGCAGAAAAGGTCTCTCTCTTTGCCCCCTGAAAACGCCTGTATTGAGTGTATCTGTGATGTTGGTATGCCTGCTTTTTCTTCCCATCTCTGCATGCTGGATTTGAGGAACAAAAAGGAGTAAGGTTGTCAAAACCAGGTTCTTACGCCCTCCTTTCTTATTAATGATTAATGTGTGGCTTTTCTCTGAAGAAAAGTGCCTGGGAATTAGAGATTTCAAAATGCATTACTTTCAAGCTCTATCCATCTTTACATCCTGCAGGCATGATAACAGTATGTGGTGACAGTCACATAATATTTGTCCTGTGTACTGGAGGCAGCCTTCATCTCCAGCTGACTGAAGAAAGTAGGCACTTAAGTGCAAATCCTTGACCTGGAAGTGCTGCCTAGTGCCGAGCAGGGCACAGGAGGTGAGGCTCAGGTGGCGCTGCTGTGGTGCTGCCAGATGAGCTGCCCTTGGTGTCAAGGGAACTTTGCGCACTGAAGCATGGCAGAACAGAGAAGGTAGAAGCTAAAGGCTGGCACCTGAAAACTCATACTTCCCTCTTTTTTATCAGCAAATTTGCATTAGTACAGAGACCTCCTCAGCAGCTACACTTCTCCCCTAACTCCAAACAGGGTTCTTTGACAAAGTAGTTTGTTTGACAGTCCCTTACTCAGTGCGTTCCCCTATCCTAGTTCAAGTAGTCTTTTCCTGTGCTTTTGCAGGGCAGTTATTTAGCTAACATCATCTGGAGAGGACTCCTTCTAAAGGTTGATGCCTCCCTGTCCCACCCAGAGGAGCTAAGGGCAGGTGCTGCCATCTCCGTCCCCCCACTCACCTGCAGTGCTTGGAGGCTGCTGTGCTTGTGTTGTGTGCAGAGTGGGTGCAGCCTTTGGGAGGTTCATGCTCCAGGTACGGGAGCTAATGATACTGTCACTCTTCTGGTGTGCAATGGGTACTTTTGAAATGGACTTTCAGAGAAGGAATAGTTTTAGAAAGAGATAAAAACAGAACCGAAATTTGCCTGCGAATCTTCACTTTGGAGGCAGCAAGTAGCATGAAAAAGGAGAATCTTATCTGCCCAACCCAGACTGGAAAAATCAACTCAAATTAAAAATCCACACAAAAGAGAGGAGTGAGTGAAGGCAGCTTCTTAATTAGCTTACTGATACTGTGCAGGATCACAGCATATGGCTGTCCTGAGGCTTATATGATGAGCAGAGCGTTTAATTCGTGCTCGTAAGGAGCTGTTAGGGTTCCTCCTGACAGTTCCTGATGTTTAGCTTGTAATATAAATAAATTATGCATAGATTTTAGTAGCAGACACATAACCTAGTTACATGCAACCTTAATGCTTTACAGTCATATCTTGAGGTATAAATTTAAAGTTGTGCACTTGCTTACTGCTTTCTGTCATTACTTAGGAATGAATCTAGGTCCCTCCTCCCTTGGTTGTCAGGAAAGAGAATCTACAAAAATGTCTGTTGCTGTGGTGGGATGAAGAGCAGGACTGCAGCAAAGCTCACTGCAGTCACTCTAAGGGACATAGTCTGCTTTGCAAGGCTTGTGAACCCTGATTCTTTATGTTAGATTAATACCACAATTTCTGTATTTTTGAGATTCTTTTCACATGGCAGCAAGCATGTGTAATAAAGCAAGCAGAGCCCCTTGGCCTTTCCTCCAGGCAGAGACTGGAATAATTTGGAAGCTAAGCAGCTGCTGGGCATCATGGAATTCTCGTGTAGTGCGTTTCTGCACCATTTTGCATTGCAGGAGAGCAAGCTAAGGCCCTCCAAGTAGGTCATGCAGGAGGTAACCAGTCAGCATATTACTGAAAAGGCATTACAAGGTGTTTTGGGTATAGAATGCCACAGATAACAAGGTACAGATGTCAAGTCCATCCTTTGTTAAACTGTACTCTTGAACCCCAACCTATTTCAGAGAGCTCTTCTAGCCAATATATGCTGGGGTGCCTTGTAGATCTCTTGCTCTGTGCTGCTGTTGCTGGAGCACAGCCTAGGGTCATGAAGCCCTTTTAAGGGGTGGCTTTTGCTGTGTCCTCTCAAGCATTTAGTCAACTAAACAAAACCAATCACTTTATTTAAATAGGTGGAAGGGTTTACACTGCTTCTCTCTTGAGTGTAACTGGTCAAGTGAATGCTGGAGTAGAGCAGCAATGTCCAGTGGGATCTCCTGTCCAGGTCTGAGCAGCTGCTCCCTACCTAAATCACCATCAGTGCAGCTCCTCTGGCTTTCTGTGCATTTCATTTGGACTTTGGCTTCTTTCTGGTTTCTTTACCATATTCTCTACTTGATTTCTGATTGAGCTCTCAGCTGACAAACTCCATTGTGCTGTAGAGGGCCCTCTGACCAGAGCTGCCTGGATCAGGCTATCTTTGTGTCAGATACAGCTTCTTTCTTTTTCTCTCTTGTTTTCAGAACAATGAGCTTGAATACCAATTAAACTTTTTGGTGCTTCATGTGAACTGAAGTATGGAATCCATTGTATTTCTGCATGAAATGATGGAATGATTTTTAAATGTTGTATATTCCTCCTTTGAGACATAGCAGACCTAGAAATACACTTGGAAATAGAGTACATTTACTACAACTATTTCTGATCCATCTCCTTTGGCTGGCATCCAAATAAAAATTTCTTTATTTTGAAGCAGAGTGTGGGTGTGGAAGGGTGTTTGTATAGCAAGGGTTCTGCCTGCCAGAGTAGGTGGACAGAACAACTAATTGTATTTTAAATTAGACTTGTGAGAAGCTGATAGTGTTTTATCAGCTGAAGTATGCAAAACTCAGTGCCTGGACAGCAAAGCCTCAGTGATGGTGCTGGTCAGAGTCTAGCCAGGGGTTGGAAGGAGCTTGTCACTGTCTTGGCTTCAGCTCTCAGCCATGATTCTTCCAGGGAAAGGTGGAAGTGTTACTAGGAGGATGCCTTAAACATTTCCTGTTCAACTTCCTATTTATATAAAAAACAAAGTCTCCAAGCTGTTGTCTTCATTCCCAGCTAGATCTCTAAACAAAGTGCTTTTTACACCTGCTGAACTGAGGCAGGAGGGTAAGTATTCAGTAGCACTCCGGCTTCAGCTTCATCTGTAGCAGTGTGGGATAGCAACTGATAGCGCTCTCCAGCCCAGTGACAGACACAGCAACAGTCTTGGCAATACTAGTTTTAATTTTCGGAGAAGAATATGTGTCTGCCTCTATTTTCAAGTTTCTCTTCATCATTTAAAAAAAACAATCCAAAAGCTCTTCACATCTCCACTCTGTCTGTCGGATTGTTCGGGAGAGCACGAAGGGGGCACTGCCACATGATTGCATTGAAAGAGTGCAAATTAAGTACTCTGTATTTGATTACTTTAAGTCGTCTTTCTTGAGGATAATTTTGTTGTGTGGCACAGACAGTAGTAACAGCTCACCTCTCCTAGGGGTGATGAATGCCAGCTCTGTTCTGCAGATGTAAATGTCGCATTCAGAGTTGCATGTTGTTAAGACAACTCTTTGGGATAATGATAATCCTATTTAAGGTGTGAAGAGATTTCTCAGCACATCCGCCCCCATTTTCGTACCAACAGACTGCATTCCTAGCCTGATGTGTTTCTATGCTCATAGGTATTTACTTTTATTTAACATTTATTTAGTGCATCTTTGTTTTGGTTTGGTTTGCAATATATGCTTTTTTCCCAGGGAAAGCATATATTGCAACATCCTTACAAATTCTCTTCCACTAGTCCTGGCCACAGTCTGGACTCCAAAAATTTGAGGAAGAATCCAGGTTGATTTTTCCAGCTAAAGGCTGGAGATTTAAAACCTCTGGAATGAGATCTGTGCCTTACTGTTTTACATAAAATCAGCCATCCAGTTGCTTTCTCTCCTATGCACTTGGAGTCACATGGGCAGTAATTCCATGTTTTGCTTCTAGAATCGTTCTGTGTTGTATATATTTACAGAAATCACACTTAAGGTTTCTATTACCCTTTGCAGTGTGACATAAGAAACACATTTCTGCTTTTAAAATACATTTTTCATTTAATAGACTCTTGGAAAACTATTGAAAAATAGGAAAGTCAGGGAAAGCAGCAGAGGCCTTTCTGGGGGTGAAGAGACAAGGTAAGGGAAGCAGACTGTACAGAACACTGCAAGTGAGTGGCAGGTCTTGTTTGTCACTGGTTTGTGTAAAATTAGTTCAGGTAGTTCCCCCTCACCATTCCCACCCTTCTGAACGGGCAGTCAGCTTTGTTTCAATTATAACAGGATATTTGCCCATCATCAGTACCTCAAAAGCCCCTGCAGAGTCACTCAAACTTCAGTAAGTAGCTTTGACTTATATCTACGAGGTTCTTGATATTAATTTGCCCCACCAAGCAAGTCAGTGAGATCATCTGTTTAATTCCAAAATCTTGAGGCCATTTCAGTTCTTGCATGGCAGCCTGTCTCCTAAGTAACAGAGTTAGCAGCACCTCAGCTGGGGTCTCAGCTGCTTTTTCTGTTTGGTCTTTTGTGGAACAATCCATCCGCTGAAGAATTACTTCTGGTGTAAAACAATACTTGTCTAATGTGTAGAAAAGTTCAGTGAAATGCAAAGCTCTCTACTTTATCCAAGTCTGGCTACCGTATGTTACATATCTCCGTTGGGTGAGTTTCTGGAAGTTTCTGGCCTGGGTGAGGCTGTGCATTCCTTCTCAGGAGTGTTGCCCTGGGAAAGGGGACTGCAGATCCTTTGTTAACTGCTGGAATCAGTCATCTCTTTGTTGATTTCCATCACTCTTGGAAGAAACGTGTTCAGAAACCTTACTTTGAAAGCTTGCTTCGGAACATGGTTTGGTTACATCTTTCATTCCATCACGTGTAACAGATGTAAGATGCAGCAAGGACAATCCCAGTGCAGATGTGAAATGGGAAGAGATTTTTCCTGACTCCTGTCAGCGGAGTGCACTATCAGGTTGATTATTCCATGGCAGCTTCTGTCCTTTTTGATGACGAGTGCCAGCAGTAGCTCTCCTGTCCATGTCATCCATTTTGTTTTCATACTCCAGCCTCTCCTGAAGACCCAAGATGAAATTGATAACTGACTTCCAGGTGATGCTTTTCAAGGAGATGGATAGTAGAGAGTCTTAACCCCATGGCAGAAATGCAACCTGGCATTTTCCTGGTTTGCAGGGACTTGTGAAGGTGGCTCTGGGTCATGGAAGCCAACCCTGACAGCACTTCTCCTGGGACTGCCAGATGGGAACTTAGTCAAAGCATACTGTCACCATTTTCATAGGGCTGACCTTTGCTTAGGGCTTAGAGATGTCGGGCATACTTGTGCATGGATCCAAAATGCAGATATTTCCATGGGGATTGGGGGACCTTCCCTGCCTTTTGCAGTGTTGGAGCAGCAGGAAGAGCAGACTCATGATGCAGATGCTGATCTGTCTGGGTTTGGTCTTTCTGAGGTCTGCCTGGACTGCTGGGATGAGAACGGGAGCTGAGCTCTCCCATAGGTCTGGGTTATAGTTACAGACAAGGAAATGGTGTTTGTTCTTCCATGGTAGATAAATCCCATGGGCTGCAGGAAGCTCATTACCCAAGGAGGGAACACTAACAAAATCCCGAGAGCTGGGTATTGATAGAGCAGCTATTTCTGCATGAGATGCTCATAAGGATACATTTTGTGATGTGCTAGTTAAAACTTTAAAACCGCAAAGTTTGATGTCTGGATAACTTAGTCATAGCATTAATTAGCTATTAACTTGATCCTGCAGAATTTCCATGCTTGTTTATGTGTGATATATGTGGGAATTTTTTCTTGAGGCATTAATTTTCAGTAAATTTTTCTATAGTTGAAGAAACAGTAAGTGATATCAGCAGGCCACACTCTTACTGATACAATATTATAATATTTTTTTTCAATTATAACCTTATCAATGTCTACCTTGATAGTAGCCCCAGTGCAGATCAAGAAGTAAGAAAACAGGAGACACAATACTGTGATGCTCTTCATAACCAAAGCAGTAAAACAAATGTGGTGCAAGTGTGGTAGCACAAATGAACCATAGAAGAATCTCTTCTGATTGGGCCATAGGGCAAGGAAGGCGTGAAGGTTGAGTTGTTTTGCCTTTAGTCTGCAAGTGTTGCTTATGAATTCTAACACTCTTAAGACTTAATGAGGGAATAAAAGATGTGATACACAGCTCCAGATAAGACAATTTATACTGCATTTCTGTCACCCTGAAGCTTAATAAGTAATGTTCCACATTAATAGATGTGCTTGAAGGTGGGGCTGCTATTGTTTATTGTTCTAGCTCCTGAAAGGGATCTCAGAGAATCTGAATTCTAATTTCAGTTTCATAAAGACATGGCATTAAAATTCACATTAGTGTTCTTGATACAAAAGGATTAGTACAACTGGAGATGAGAAAACAGCATGTAGAATTCTCTTCAATCTATCCTGTGGAATCATTTTAATATCCACTTTACCTACCTCCTATCATCTATTGCTAGAGGTGAGGCTGTGTTAGGATTTGAGGAAAGGATTCATTTATCTGTGATCTTCATTTGTGTTCTTAATTGAAAGTTAATTTGCTGTTACAGCAACCAGCTCACAATTAAGTGCCTTCAGATTTTGAGAGGTCTCTGAGAAAATGTGGGTTTTCCTAGCTATTCAATTAACACAGCAGCCTGCCTAGATGACCAGGAGATGGGAGGGGACCATGATTGATTTGTTAATTACCTGGAGATTGGCAGTCCAGCTAGTTAAAAGCAAAAACTGGCTGCATGATCCTGATAGCAGAAGGGAATGATGGTGTCCTGAGCTTTTGAGAGGTAACCTTACACGGGTCTGTGGGATTCAGAGACCCTGAAAGCTGAAAGGTTGTCTGTGTTGTTGTCAAAATTACTGCGTTTCAGCTTTGGGAAGACCTTCCATATAGGTTTGGTCAGTGAGCACAATTAAGAATAATATTGTCACTTCATTTTCTCCCTAAGGAAAAAGGGTGGGGAAAGAAAAAAAGGCAGCATTTAGAAAATTGAATTTTATTTATTTATTGGGTAATGGCAGGTTGATGCTTCTGCAAGGCTGGAGTAGCAGTTTGTGCTTACTGGATGAGTGAGGCCAAGTTCAAAGGTGCCCTCTAACAGTTTCTGCAGTCATTGATAAGTGTAACTTCTAACAACTCCGTGTAGCCTTTCACTCTCTTGTGCTTCTTATACCTGTGGCCTTCTCTTGTGCAGTGTTTTGAGAAATTTAAAGCCGTGTAAACTGTTGGCCTTCACTTACTAAAGGGGATCGATCCAGGCTCTGTGCTGAATCTTCCGCTCACAGCTTTTTCAGTTTCTTTGGCCATGATACTGCTGAGCAATCTTGTGACTTTGCATGTTTTTCCTAAGGTGGTGAAAGTATTTTTCAGTTTAGAACTGCTGGTTTTGAAATCAAATTTTTGGTTTGCATACTGTTTGCTCCGCAGACTCCGACCTGGTTTAAGGTGAGTTCCTGGAGTTGCCAGCAAAGCAGAAAAATGTTTTTGTAGGCACCTCTGGGATTGTGTTCCCCTTTCTGTTCAGGCTCAGAGAGTTGCAGATGTGTGCATTGCCCATATTTTACTGAGATTTAATAGGTTTGTCAGTCTACTTGGCCTACTAATTGTTCATCCAAGGTGATGAGTTTTTAATAATTGTAGTTTAAATCAATGCACCTTGAACTTCATAGTGAAGGTTACAGGGCTAAATTTTCTTTCAACTCTCTCCTGTCAGGAATGTGAGTTCAGATGGAGCAGAAGCACGCAGAAGACTAAGAGAGTGTGATGGCTTGGTCGATGCTCTTCTTCATGCTTTGCAGTCTGCGGTTGGCAAGAAGGATACGGACAATAAGGTGAACTTGAGTATTAAAACATAGTGGATGTTTCCATTCATTTAGGCTAAAGTGTTGCACTGGGATCCAACTTCTGTTTGCTAGTATCAGAAGAGGATAATGCTTGCCTCAGAAAATAGAGTAATTGTCTTCCTCTCATCTCTTGTATCCATGGAACTACTGATGGGATATCAGCAGGATGCTGCTGTGTTTCCCTCTGTGGCTGAGAGAGGTGGGGAGAGTAGTCCTTTATTGTCAGTGACATTATTGCTATTGTTCTGCATTACTTAATTGGCATTTATAAGAGCAGTGTGCAAATCAGAATTGAGTCCCATTTGCACAAGGCAACAAAGGAGTCAGTTCCCATTTTAAAGACTTTATTCAGCACCATCTCTAAAGACTGAAGTGCTTAGACGTTAAGAAATGTCTTCAGACCTGCAGCACATTCACTGTGGCTTTTTTTTTTGGCAAATTTTATTAATCTTTTTTTATCATCATCTCATCCCATGACACTTAAAAGCGTATTTATATGCATGAGGAATATCATAACTTTAACCTGTTTAAAAAAGAGCATACTATTTCTTTATATCACCAGAAGGCTTGCAAAGCAACGTTACTTTATTCTTTTTGAGTCCCACCCTGTGATGGCCTGTACAAGGGAGTTACAAAGCCCTGTTACTTAATCAGGTCATTCTGGAAGTGGATTTTGTAACCACCTGATGGTTTCCATTGCAGCCTACAGAGCATTGCTCTTGTCAGAACTTGATGTGCCGTGGATTAGCTATTACTACAGGACAACATGTGTTCTCATTGAAATCCTCACAAGGCCTAGGTTTTGACCCAGAGAAAATTTAATAAAATGAGCCCCTTGGAGATTGTAAACGTTGGAAGAATGAGGAAGAGACTTGGATTAAAATAAGATCCTTATATGATCATTTTCTGCTGTGTGTTTGATCTTTTGGTGAATTGCATTCTTTATGTAAGATCGAGTGGTATTTTTGATTAGAGAGTTTTCATTTTGAATGGATACTATTTATGAAGTACCTTACTTTCAGAAAAATAAAATTGGGTTTAGAAGAGGAATGAACTTCAATTTAAGGGTCTTGATTAAATCTTCCTTGAGAGCTCCGTGGTTTTCCTGGGACAGGTTGCCTTCTTTTTTCAATTTCCCCAAGCCCTCCTCTGTACAATACAGTTGTTTGCAGGTAAGAGGGTGCAGTACTTCTTATAACGTAGGTTTCTCTGTGACAGTCTGTGGAGAACTGTGTGTGCATCATGCGGAACCTTTCCTATCACGTCCACAAAGAAGTCCCTGGAGCTGATAAGTACCAAGAACTAGATGCTGGTCAAACTACAGGCACAGGAGGTTCTCAGAAGAAGAAAAAAGATGATGCTGGTTGTTTTGGTGGAAAAAAAGCTAAAGGTATGTGTTGCAAAAAGCTGAGAACTGGAAATGGATTTGGGGGTAAATATTGCTGTGCAGTCCTGCTCTTGGAAGCACGTTCATCGTGCTCGTTTAGGATGATGCAGTTTGTGGACTGTTTGCAGTGTCCTGGCATGTGTTTATCCCTTGTGTTACATCACTGGTAGATATTTGGGATTCTTTTTTCCACTCTTTCTGTAATTTTGTTTGGCTTTAAACAGGAGTGCTGCATGCTGACAGAGGACACTCTACTGTTGGAAAAAGGTGGATGTGCTCTGCCTCTCCTCTGCGTTGCTGTGTTCTTGCATCTGTCAAATCTCTGCTTAGTCCCCTTCCTTGGCTGTGTAGCATGTGTCCCCTCTTCAGGAAGCCAGGCCAGCATGGATCCATCCGTCCATCCATCCATCCATCTATTCATCCATCCATCCCTGTGCATGGCACTCCTGGCTGTACATCTTCCATGCCACCAGACTCTCATATTTGAAAATAAACTAAAAGCCTCCCCTCCTGCTCAACCAAAACATACAACCTCCCAATTCAGTCCCTATTTCAGTAATTTAAATTGCAAACACGATTTTGTAGCTTTTAATTGTCAGTCACTTTTAGACCTGTTCTCTTCTCTGGGCCATGAGTGTTGCAAGTGAGTTTCATTATAAGAGAGGATTAATAGTCTCAGTAACCCCCTTCCATGTTTCCTCAAATTATGTCTGTTTTCTCTGTTGTTTTAGAGAAATTACTGTTTTAGACTGAATTCTGTTTTCTTTCCTTTCTTAGAGAAATGACTATTCTAGAGGAATTCACAGATAATTAATCTAATTTTCTGTCTAGGCATCATTCTCCTCATTCATGTGTACACACATCCTGGTTCATTATTTATAGTCAGGTACAAGGAACGGTTTTGCCCCTAAAGAGCTGATACGGAGTTGTTTGAACTTGATGGGCTGTGTTACTCTTTGATCTGACCTGCACAAGTTATTAAAATATTACGTGTTTCCATATGTGTTAGGGAAGTCATCACAGTGTGAACTTGCTTTTACAGACTAGTCTGTCATCAACTAGATTGAAACAATTTAAAGAAAAATTGATGAGAATCTTCTAATGACTGGGGGAAAAACTAAAGAAATAATTCTGCCTGCCTGGCCAGCCTGTTCTCCTAGGGAGTGACTGAACCTGCAGTGTGATACCCTTTGGAAACCTTGCATGTGTGCTGGCTCCCTCTCCAACCTGTTCCCTGCCACTTGCAGTCCCTGTTGTTGCTTTGCTTGAGAGCAATGCAGTCAGTGGAAACACTTGCAAACGTAAAAGCTGTGAGTGCCCTGTGGGAGGGAGGGGGTGTTGTTCTGCGGGAGACCTGTCCTCATCCCCTTGATGGCAGTGAGCAGGGAGTGCTCTCGGCTGTGTGTCCCATGCCAGGTGTCTGCCTGGGCCAGCCTGGGGATACCTCTCTGGGGGCTGTGCACCTGGGTGCTTTCTGTTCATCATCTGATGCACCAGATCATGTCTTTTTGGTCAAATTGGTCTCAAAATCATCTGACACTGAGGATGTGCCTGTGGATTGCAGCAAGCAGTGCAGGCACTCAGTGACAGCTTGGGTTTGGCTCTGTGTGTTCGGCAGGAAATGACAATGTATTTTAATGGTTTTTTCCACCTTTTTGCAGTGCTCTTTTGAAAGTGTGCCGTTCTCTAGAGGGAAATCAACTGGTGATAATGCTGAGCTCACAGCTAGTAGGATGTAGATCAAAAGAATAGAGGCTCTCAGACGACTGTTGTGCTTCAAAAGTAAAAGTTAAAATCCATTCATAAATGTGCTCTTAAAACCATAAAGAGAAGCTCCCTTGTCTTGCTGTTAAATTTATGTGGATACTGGTCTGAACCTACCTTAATTTTCTCAGTCTAGAACTTCAAAATCAATCAATTCTCTCCTCTCTTGTTCACTTAATCTCGCAGTGTTTCCATGTTTATTTTATTTTATTTCATGGTCATTGATCACAGCATTTCAAACAAACCTCTGCAAAGGGCTAGTCATCCTTCTGTCCCCTCAATTCTGTGAGCACCTTTTCATTTAATGAAAAGAGAAAGAAAAAAAAAAAACCCTGTGCAAAGAAAGATTGGGAGTTTTCAGCAGGAACAAAAGGGAGCAAGTGGAATACCTTGGTTTGGTTTGGTTTTTTAATTGATGAAACTTCTGTACTCTTGTAACACTCAGGTTTTGAACCTGTTCTGTGAAATTCTGCCTCTTTGTGACTGTTCCTTTGTATTTTCTTCATCCTGTAAATTTTTGTTTTTCTTTTGCTGCTTTTCTGGTAATTAGAGGAGTGGTTCAATCAAGGTGAGTCTGCAATACTTTCTTTTCATCATCACCATAATATGCTTTGTTTGGCTTTCTTTCTCATGCAAGGCTAAGAGCTGAGATCAAGGCCTTGTTCATCCACCTTCTCCTCTGCTCCCCCAGTGCATCCTCCTGTCCATTTCAGCAGACATGGAAAAATCCTCTGAGGGAGCTTTTGCATTTTGGTCTTTCCACACCAAGAATGGAAAACACAAGAATTGATTCATTCCTGGTGTAAGTGCAGTAGAGGAATTGCAGGAACACCCAAGTGTGTGAGTTGGCTCACCAGATGAAATGCTCTGCTGACTGGTCTGGGGAGGGGAAGTAGTTGGGAGCCGCAGCAGCTTAGATGTGTATTCTCAGGGGTCCTTGGTACTTCCTCTGCTGGGGCACAT
Source organism: Pomatostomus ruficeps (assembly GCA_013400735.1). NCBI lineage: Eukaryota > Metazoa > Chordata > Aves > Passeriformes > Timaliidae > Pomatostomus > Pomatostomus ruficeps. Next base: position 6,744 of record VYZT01029369.1, on the reverse strand, counting down.
GCCTGGGCTCTGTTACTTTGCACACAGAGGAGCTGGAGGAAGCTACCCCCAGTAACTGCCTTGGGGGATAGGCTTCATTTTCTCAGCCCAGCTTTTACTTTACAGTAAGTAAAATTGCACCTGGAATACACAAGTCTGAGGCTAAAGCTTCCCCTGGCTGGGAAGTTGATAGGCTGTGAGTGCCTGGGAGATTCTGTTACTGAGATTGATTTGAGGGTGAAGGCAGGGGCATTTTCAGGTTGTGACACTTGCTTCAGATCATGGTTTCTGGAGGGTTGAGCTAAATGGGAAATGTTGGGGAGGGGCAAAAACCAACCAACCAAAACCTGACTCCTCCACCCAAGAAATGATGCTGAGTAGTGTTCTGCAGGACACTGATTTTGGACTGTGAGCAGTGAGCCTGTGGAGGATGGATTTGTTGGCAGGACAGAGCTCAGCCCTTGATTTCTGTCATTCCTTTGCGGCCAGTTCAGTGGCTGTATTAAGGAGCACCGGGGAGGATAGGGTGGGTTTGTTATGAAGAAGCACTTTCCCTTAAACTTCTGTTTCAACCAAAAAGAAGGCATTTGGGAATTAATCCTTCAGCAGAAATGGTCTGGCTGCACTATGGTTTGATTATCCAGTAAAGCAAAATGACATTTGAGATCAACAACAGCATTAGTGGTTAATAACACTGGGTCACACTTCAGAGTCTGTATGGAGTTTCTGACAGATGGAAAATGCCGAAGGTCATGTTTTGGTCGTTTCTTACATGATGAAAAGTAGCAAGGGAGGAAGAGGGAAAGAATTTTAATCCCACTGTTTCAGAGACTAAGTTGCATCTTGCACAAGCAAGTCTCATGTCAGACGATATTCCCAAACCAGAGTGCTGTGCCAGTCCTACAGTCCGGTCTCATAAAACAGGCCTGTCAGCAGGCATGTTCAAAACTGTCTCTTGGCAAAGTTTGGAGCTATGCTTCTGATCCAACAGCATTGGCTTTTATCCAACACACCTCAGGCTGGAAAACCTGGAGAAGGGTAGAAATTGAAATGTACAAAGATAGGATCTTAAACTTCTCTCCTGCTGCAAGTGCGGTTTGTGCTGTGGTTTCAGCATCCCTGTGGTGCACAACCTGATTGTGAAGATCCAGGAAGCCACAGTGGTGTGTGCTCCATACAAATCCCAGCCGGATGGATTGTGTGTGTTCACATCCGTGTTGTGAACAAATGCATAGGGTCAAGGGACAGAGCAGGGTGTTCGGAGCTACAGATTCTGACAGTGATGCTGATTTTGTGATGTTATCAGGTGGGCTGTCATGTTATCATGGGGATGGCTGAGAGGGTTGTAATCAGTAGGCTCTTGAATTGCTGAATTTGGTCACTTTTTTAGAAACTTCAATATTTGTGAAAATCAAATGGGGAAAATAGCTACTGGGCCTCAGATTGAAATCTTTGCTTTCTGGGTGGATTTATGTTGGAGTCTTGCAGCTTGCACACCTTGTCTCTGTAAGAAAGCCCTGGAAAATGTAGGTGCTTGGGGTATTTCCAAACCAAATCCATTTGATTAAGCAAGTAATGTGTAGAGTTGAAATCCGCTTGGTCAGAGCTCTGTTGTTCTGAACTGCTGCCATTGGTAAGCAGCTGGCAGCTTCTGCTTTGAACAGGGCGGGCTTTGGCCTGCGAAGTGGGAGTTTCTCAGAGGGCTGAGACACAAAGCAGCAGAGGCTCCTCCAAAGCAGCCACTGTTAGCTGTCTGGCCCACAGATGGAGAGACAGCAACTGAAGAGGCCAGAGCACAGGTGGAGGGTGCTGTCTTTATGAAAGATGGGTTAGTAAATAGGCAGCTGTTTTGGCGTTCCCAGCTCAAAAGTAGCAGCCAACACTGCACTCCTGGACAATTCTTCCTTAACAAGTTTTGCATAGACACAGTGCTTATGAAACACTGCCACTGGGAAGAAGGAAACTGTTACTGTGCCATCTCAGTTCTGCAGCACCGATAGAAGTGCCAAACCAACCATTAAATTACAGAGAGAACTTCTGAAATGAGTAGTTGTGTTGAGTAAGGTCTGGCTCTCTGAGAACATGTTCTGAGCTTTAAACTAGGTAATGGCAGAAACATGAAATTTGAGGTCATGTGAAAAAAGAATTTGTCCTAGTTGTAGATAAGATGGAGTCACATTTATTGGTCTGCCTTAAGTCTGTAATCTTTCATAAACACTGACTTCCCTCGAATGCTTTTTTTCTTTTAATTCACTCTGCCCTGCTTTTTCCTGTCAGTGCTCTAAGGGTCATCAAGGGTTTGCAGCCAGTATCTGGGTTCAGCTGCCGTTTTGAAATGCAGTGTCCTTTGCAGATGTACAGCACTTTTTCTTTCTGATGTTTGATTTCCCAAATCTCCTTTCACAGAGCAAAACATTGATGGAAGGCTGCAAAGTGCCGCTGATTCCTGTCCCTTCCTTTAGAAAAGAAACCTTTCGAGGAGTGCTATGGTACCTGGCTACATGACCTTTTGGCAGCTTAGATGGGCTTTCACATACTGTAGTTAAGGAGTCTCTTCAGATAAGCAGAACTTCTAGGTGCATGTTTTGTTTTGCACAGCAGTTGAAGTTGGCTGGTATTCTGTGTTGGCATTTCAAAAGAAAAGTGTGTGATTCCATCCCCTCCCAAAGAAAGGGAGAGGATGGAATACTACTTTGAGGGGGGGAGGTTCCCTCTTGGTGTTATTTCTGAATACTCATAATGGTATTCAAAAGCTCGAATTCTTCTCTGTACAGTACTGAGTATTTTTATCCTTTTGTCAAGGGGAAAGATAGAGTGACCCATTGAATTCACTGTGCATGTACCAACCCCTGCTATGACAAGGCAGGGACTGGCCTTTCCCATCTCGTGACCTGTTGCCAGTCAAAACTCAGACTAATCTCCTCATTACATTTTCAAGAACCATTTTCCTGTTTGCTTTTAAGCAGCCTTGACTGGTGGAGCTTTCAGCCCTTTCTGTAAAACCTCCATTAATAGCCTGGTAGTCCCTGTGCAGAAGCTGCTTTTGGCAGCTTAAATTGTGTTGTCTGAATTCATCCCATCGCACCTGCCTTCCCTGCTCTGGAGGGAGAGGAACTAAATAACTTGATTCCCTCCCCCATAATAATTTGGGAAAGCCAGATTGTACCCTGCTGTCCTCAAAAGCCATGCAGATCCTTGCACTGCCTTCCAAATCTCTCTCTCTGCTGCTGGTATCCCTCTGATGGCAAGGTTCCTGCTTATCCCACAGCATCCATGTGGGCGTACCCAAGGTACTGTGTCTCCTGGCGGGCATGAAAACTAACCCTTCCCTCCCCATGTGTTTACATAACGTTGAATTCTCAACATAAGTAAAATTAAAAGTGCAGGTTTTGTTCTGGTTTCTGTAAAAGACTGTATAAATTAAAGCTGATATAATGGTTTGACACTGTTTCTTAGCAAAGGTATGGAATTATTTCCATTAGCTTCTAATAAATAGTAAAAATGACACTGTCAATTGAAGGGCAGTTCAAAGTTAAGTTGTTGGCTGCTGTCTGTTCAATATATAAAATCTAGGTCTTCCTGCCTGGTAGTTGCATTGAGAATAGAGGCTGCAAAGCAAGGCTGTTGTTTTTTTGCTCTGCTACTGAGTTTTTGCTTCAGCTAAGCTTCAGGTCAAAATTCTTCTGTGTAAACAACAAGTAAACACTGGGCTTCTGAGAGAGGGGCCAACTTTGCCAAGAGAAATGGCACAATTTTCCAAGGTTTAAAGCACTCTTAAGACTCTCTGAAATGCTAGTGCTAAGCATGTTTGCAAATCAACCTGAAAGCAGCACAGGTGTTTGTCCCTAAGTTGCTCATGCTAAAACCACAACTGTGCAGCTGGACTGCGAGTCAGATACATACAATTGTGGGTAGCAGTCTGTGATTTATATTCTGAGTCTGTATCTTCTCCCATCCTGTAGATGCACATGACAGTAACGTACCTGTCAGTATACTGACAGCCTTTTCCATCTGTTGTCTTCTTTTTTGCACAGGAAAGAAGAATGGAGATTTGGACAGGAATTTTGATACACTTGATTTACCTAAGCGGTCTGAAGCAGCAAAAGGTAATGCTAATGTTTGTGCTTTTGGAAATAACAAGTAGCTTGGGAGCTGGAGGCTCTTAAACGGGCTTGAGACATGAGCGTATCAGGCTGATCTCTTTCTTTTGTAGTCAGTTAATTGAAATAATGGATGTATCTGTGCATGCTGTTACCTAGTGTTGAATACTGGATATGACTTTTTATATAAAACTGCTGAATTGGTGGAATCTTGTAGAAGCCTGTCTGATTTGGTGCTCGGTGTTTGTAACTCCAGAGAGGGGTGAGTACAAGCTGTCCTCCTCTACAACTCCATTTGCAACCCATCTGCACCAGACGTGACTGTAGGGAGCTGTGAAATAGACTGGGTGAGGGTACTTGGCACTAACCCTTTCCCTTCCCTGGCGTCTCTGTCATTCTTCAGTGTTCTGTGGAATTGGATGACAGCAGGGATTAAGGCTTTTTGCCTTTACTGATAGTCAGTCTTCCCCTGAACACAATATTCCTCGCTGTTTGTAGTGAGCAGTACTTGCGATTTTCCAAAATCTGGGAGGTTCACAGAAAAATCCTTCTGCGTTGTGCTTTGGTATTACAGCTCTGGCAGAGGCAGAATCTTTCACAGTCTGCATTCCCTTCTTGCATGCATGGTACTTTCTAAAATTGGAAATTAGGAGGTGATTTGGGATTTTGTCAGAATTCTTAGAGCATTGGATGGTGTTTTGAGACTTGCACAGGTTTTGATTTGAAGTGTGTGCAATGTCTCTGCACAGATCCAGTCATTGTCATGGCAACTGCTGTGGTGCCACCCTGTCAGCCTCACCTTAATGAGCTGTGAATACCCTGAACTACCTGAGTATTCCTCAGAAGAAAAATTTTAAACTTCCCACATCACTTAGAGAATTTTGGAGATTATAAAGAGACAGTGTGACTCAGTGGAGAGGTCCATGGACTTGGGATGGCTGAATTATGCTCTTTTGGTGACCTTGGTCCAGTCAACTTACTTGTGCTTCAATTTTCTTGCTGTTAACTCAGAGCAACAACAGAGGCCATGTCTGAGATCCTTAGAGATGTGCTGATAGTCAGTAATGGTGTAATAATTATACATACATAGTGCTGCACTCGCTTAAATTCACAGTGAAGTTCTGATTGGTGATAAGCAAACTAATCTTAATACATAGATTAATCTAATCTATTTACAGACACCCTTTATAGTGGATGCAGTTTCTTGTCTCATGTCTGAACACTGATTTTCATTTTTGCATTATTGCACAAGGTCTACTGTATCTTGTGAAATAATGCAACATAGTAATGTACCTCTTAGATGCTGCAGTACCATCCTATTTAAAGGGCTGCAAAAAGCTTCTCCTAACCACCCCTCACTGGCTGCCATCAGTTTAGGCTGGGAGCTGATTACAGTGCAGAGCAAGGAGACACGTTTAGGATGCAGGAAAAGAAAGGAATGCAAAATATAGGAAAGGCTTCAGTGTTTGCATTCCTTTCTTAATATGATTGGAATGTAGGTACCACTAAAGGGAAGAGATGGAAACCAAGAATTGCTGCAAGGAAATGTAACTTGCATAGCTTTCTTTAGAATATCATTAAAATCTTTCATGTGGCTCTGTTAATGGTAGAAGTGATGTGCAGATGTGATGCAAGATGTATCTGAGCTTACACAGCTTGTTATCATATTCAATTGCTAGAAATCTCACAGTCTTGAAGAGGTTGTTTGATAATTTTGAGATACCCCATTTAATCAAAGTCAAATAGATTACATAACTCATGCTAGATAAGGTCAGGAGATTAATCCCACAGCATTTTGAAAGAAGCACTTTGACATGAAAAAAGGTATGAGTAACTATTATTTTGTGTGCTAAGAGTAAAAAAAACTAAGACAGTGATGCATTTTTGTTCACATTTTTACTAGCAGTTTCCTGCCAAGCATCTCGTTTACATGAGAATTCCTGGATACTGAAGGTTCCAACAATGTTGCTTGAACTTTGAATTGTTCAGGAAAATAAGGAAAATAAAATGGGAGTTTTAAAACCCTTAAGAGCTCTGGTCAAATCTCTACTATAGAGTATAATTGGCTCTGATGAGATTAGCTCTCAGCTGAGGCAGAACTTCGTTACCAAGATGGAATCATGCAAGTTTTAATGATCAAAAGCACTCAGATTGAGTGACATGATGAAGTGCTATTTCAAAAATCAACAATTATAGATTAATCTCTTCCATGTATTATTAAAGCTATATTAAAAGTGAGTTTTCAGCTGGACTCTTTGCGAACAAATGAAACTGCAGTGATAAGATTTGTTCATGCAATGCAGCAAATTAACATTGTGGTAGTTAACAAATACTGGGATGTAGTGTTGTTAAGTCTCCTCTAATCTTACAATCATCATCCATGGAGCTTATCTGGTGGATCAAATGATGTGGTTTCAAGAACTTGACATCGTGGTTTCCCTACAAGATACTCCTAGGTATGACCACGGAGCTTAATTGAGAATGTGCTTAGGATCATGTGAAAACCCATGAACTAGCAGCAGCAAACTAGTTCAGACCTAATTTCTATCAGCTCTGGAAACTTCATTTGGACTCCAAATTACTTTAATGGTAGGAATCTCTGCCTGTTCTGTAGCCAGGCATCATAAAACCAGAAATGTCTGTGGATTGTGGGTGGGGACTGGTT